>JANHFQ010001454.1:73547-87116 GCA_032468035.1 Aparallactus werneri
ATCAGATTGTCAATTAAGCAGGGGAAAACCTGCTTACAGTCAAGCTTTTTCTGTTGCTTTTAGCTTGCAAGAAATCAAGAAACATGATAACTGATAGAAGAGGAAGGGCTTCCTATAAGCTATTTAAGCTGTAGTTGGGTTAAAATAGAGTTTTGCTCCCATTCTAATTTTAACCACACCATTTAGTTTATTGTATGAATGGAAGCAAAAATGCAGCCAGACTTGAATATTTTCTGAAAGAAATTGAGTAGAAAGCACCAAGCAATGTGAGCCAAATGCAAGTTTTAGAGACTTCGGTTAATATCCCATTGTCCATGTTTCTCCAGGCTGGTGCCTGCAGCTGTGTTGTACCTTCTGTTGAGGATGATTGAATTTGTAGCTATCTGGAGATTACCAGGTTGAAGAAAATTTCAATAACACAATTACATATTTTGCAGTTTGCATGTTTATGTAGTGACAAAGAATACTCAATGGCACTCATGGGGGGTGGTGGGGGGCAGAAAGGAATGTAAATTTGAAACTACAATATCACCTGAAATTTAGAGTCAAATTATTCCAATTCCTCTGGGTTTGCAAGGCAGTTGTTATTGTAGGCATAACAACAGAAGGTGTCCCATGCCCATTATTCCTTCTCTCAAATTATATTCCTTTCCTGAGATGTCTATAAATTCTAGTATAGAACTAGGATGTTCTTGGGCCTCAATTAACAAATTTAAGGTCAAAATGCGGATTGTGGTGGGAAACTAGTAAATGAAGGGTTGCAAACTGATGGTTTAATCCTCAAACTGAAATTAGGATCTTTTCCAAGCCAACCCACATCTGAACAAAAACTGAATTTAAAGTGGAATGGGAACTTTTCTAACATTGGAGAGCTAAAGCAAGAAGAATTAGAATAGTTTTTTTTCCTAAAGCCGTTGATTTTTTTAAAAGGAATTTTTCGTAGATCCCTCTGCATAGCATTGCTGAGAACATTCCAAAGAATTTCATTCAGGGTCAAATTTATAAAGATGTTGGCTCCCAAGATAGTTTCTACAAAATCCCAGCGGATTTCTTTAGCCAATTTGTTAATCCTTGACTAGTTTCACAAGTCTGCAGTCCTAAAAGGCCTTGAGACTAGAAATCAATACAGCTGAAAGGGATGGCGTTTATTTCGAAGGATGAGTTGCAATTTCATCTAAAGAAATAGTTTTCCCCTTTCCCTCGTGGACTTGTGTTAGTTACACAGCAACTCCTTAAGCCTGGTCAGAAGGGAAGCGAAAGGGCTGCTCCAGCCAGTGAAACGGTCTCTCAATGTTCCCTGCCTTTCTCGTTTCTAAAGTCTTCCTTAGGAATAAAGGAATATGAATGTTTTATTATAGATGGATTAAGACGAATTAAGATACGGCTGTCTCGAGGACCATTCCCAACCGGTGATAGGAAAGCAATTCACACTTTGGGGGTGGGGCACGTTCTCCTATCCACGGGCCTCCCATTTACCTGGCTCTGAACTCCAGAAAACATTATACAATGTTTAAACAAAATTTGAAATACAAATTACTTCAAATTGAAAATATTTTATTTGGAAACCAACCCCAAATCATTGTCTCTACCCCTTACGGCCAGCCCTGACCAGGGTCAAAAACTTCCCTACTCCATGAGTTTGGCTTGGGATCAGGGACAGCAGGCTATTGTTTCTCTGGGCCCTCAAGCAAGCCTCGCCGCCCCATTCCTACCACATTTGAGAGGAGAGGAAAGGAATCTTTCTCCTGGATCCATTCGGGACCCGGGCTTTTGTTGCATTACCCGAAACTTTCTCTCCTCCCACCGCCATTGGTCTCTAAATTTCAATCGATTAAGGGCGGACTTAGCCGGATGCCGCTAAGAAACGCAGCCCGCTCCGCTTCTGAGCAACTTTTTTCAGCTGCCCGTCCGATCTAAGCAGAGGGGGTTCGCCGCTGGTGGCCTATGAGCCTTGCCTTCCCCGCCCCATTCCCTCCCGGGCCCGCGAGAGACACTGACCAGCTCCTTCTTCCTCTTGTCCTCCTTGAGGTCGGTCTTCTTGATCTCAGCCTTGAAGGCCTCGGCCTCGCCATTGGCGTCGTCCTTGGCCAGGAGGTCCATGAGGTAGGCGATGTAGCTGGTGGCCAAACGCAGCGTCTTGATCTTGGAGAGCTTGGTGTCGGCCGGGACGTTGGGGATGCACTCGCGCAGCTCGGCGAAGGCACTGTTGATGCTCTGAGTCCTGCGCCGCTCCTTGCGGTTGGCCGTGCCTCGCCGTTTGACCGGTCGGGGGCCGCCCGCCAAGCCCGGCGGCCCGCCGCTGCTACCAGGGGGAGCCACGCCGCCCACGTAGTGGTGGGGATGCTCCAGGCCTGGCGCTCCGTTGGCGTACTCGGGGCTGTACGAGAGCGCCATACTGTAGTCGGGCGGGGACATCTCGGAAGGGTGGCTGCTGATCAACCAGCCGTGGAAATAGGGGTTCTCCTCGTGGCTGCAGCGGCTGGCGGCGGCGGCGGCGGCAGCCGCAGCTGCGAAGGGGTAGCCGTCATGGTGGACCACTGAGTGGTGGGGGAAGCCACCTACCAAACTCATCGCCGCCGGCGTTCCGCGGCCGCCCGCCACCCCGGATCCGCTCCCCTGGATGTCCGCTCCCGTGAAGACCCCCGCCTTAGCACCAGCTCGTCGCCATCGGCCAGGCACTGCCAAGTCCCCCGGGCGCCGAGAGGGCAGGATCACTCCCCACCGCCGCACTCATACGGGGCTGGAGAGGGGCTTAACTTTGGAAGTTGCAGAAAGGGTAAGGAAAGAAGCCCCCACTCCCCGAATGGATCAGTTGTCCTCCCTTAGCGTCTTCCGAGTAGTTATCGAACAAAATAGCAAGAAAGCGGGCGGGGTAAAGGGGTGTTTACTTACACCTGCATTTTTTTCTAACTTCCCCTCGTCTCCCTCCCCTCTGCCGCCCTGCTCCCCAGGCCCGCCGCCTGGACGGGAATCGCGTCTCCTTCAATTAAAGCGCGAGCAGCATTTCTCCTTCTCTTGGGTTCTATTTCTTACTCAGGTCCCGGGAATACAAAACCCAGCCAGTCCGTCTTTGAGGGAGGAGGGGAAATCCGGCGGTCTTCCTGCTCCGACGTGGAACCCGCTGAGAAGATTGATAAGGATGGTCTCGGAAGAGGAGGAAACAGAACACAACGCTTAGAGAGAGACTCGGACCTGCGCGATGCACTGGTCGATTTCTCCAGCTTGGTCTCCATGTATCTTTAGGGTAGTTCGGGTTAATATATGTCGTCAGAGGCTCTTTAAGCCAATCACTACAGACCGGGGCGGGGCATTTCGCTTTGGTCCGTAAAACATTTTTTGATCTTCGCGCTGTTAATTGTTCAGTTTCTCCTTCAGGATTGGCTGCCGTTTCTATCCGCAATATAATTAAAACACACCAGAAAAAGACTCTGCCACCCACCCCCTCAGCATTCAGAGATTAATGCACGTATTTAACAATGCTTTCCTCTAAATATCTCCATGCCTGCCATGTGTTTTGGTAGAAAATCTTATCTATTAAAATGGATTGAAAGTAAAACAAGAAGTTTGACTGTCTCAAACTTCTTGTTATACTGCCAATCAACGAATAACATACCATAATACAATAGTATTATATGGTTGATATAAAAGTATGCCTATAGTTAAAACTGGTTAAATTATGTATTATACTTACAAAGATGAGGTCTGATGCTGAGACAAGCCATTTACATTGTCGTTAAATATAAACCTCTCCATGGTCCAGAAAGAAACTAGGATTTGCAGTATAATGAGGTGGGATCCAGCTATAGGACCATAATATCCTGAATTTTTAAAAATGAATCTCTTTTTGCAAGCTACCTTATTCCAGCCAAGGAGACCTCTAGGTCTGTGTAAGAGTCCTTTGATATAAAATGGTGCCTGCTTGTTCAGTGTTATTAATATACACAAAAATAAATAGAAATACCCTCCCCTCAAAAAAAGAAGAAAAAAGGAAATGGGGAGGAGGAGGAGGAGGAGGAGGAGGAAGGAAAATAAAAGAAGGAATTGTATGCTCTAAAAAGGGGAGAACCGGGTCTGATATTAAGGAAACAGTTTCTTGTTCGAATCAAAAGGCTGACCTGAGCCAAGAATTGATACCTTTCTTGTCTAAAATGATTTTAATCTTAATGCCCCCCCCACTTTTTGGTCTGTCCAATATCACCACCTGAAATCAGATGTTCCTTCGTTTAGCCTGGGTAAATAATCGAATCTTTTCAACAGCACCTAAAGCTCTTAATTTTTCCATTTCTACCAAAAAATATATATATCTAAGCATATGCTTGTACTTTTTGTATTTAACAATAAAAGAAACATCCAAACAGCTACTTTATGACTGTTACTACTAGTGTGGCCAGAAAACATGTTTGACCTAACAGTATTAGGCTAAAGTATGTATAAATATATTCCTTTATTATTTTTACAAATAATTCAAAGCAGTGAACCTATCTAACATACCTTCCTACAACTACAACTCTATGGGGTGGGGGTGGGCTGAGAGTGAATGGACCAGCTGGCTAAGGCGGGACTTGAACTTTCTTAAGTATGATAGGTAACAAAATTCTGATAAAATTAGTATTCATATGTAATTTTTTTGTATATGAAATGTTGAACACACAGAAACAGGGAAAAGTTCATTTGCATGAACTAGAAATTTGAATTTAGCAACGTCTAGCCTTGACCCTGAGATAGGATCGATATGTAGGGGAAAGATTCACTCCCCCCCCCCCGAAATCTTGGGTAGAAGAGTAAGGTTAAAAAAGTATTTTAGGACACAGACCCAAACATAAAGGGAGCAACACATCAAATGATCATATTTTTCCTGGAATTCTTCAGTGAAAACTTTATTTTTGTTTCTGACCCAACACATGGACTTAATTCTCTCCTGATCACAATATGTAGAAATAATAAGTTTCTTGGTGTCTTGGTATAAAATAATTATATAGATTCTGGTTCATCAGAAAGAGGAGGGGGAGGAGGCAAACAAAAATCCACCCAAAACCGAAAAGGTTTTTCCACTCCAACTCTGGATTTTGCAATATGGGGACCCTGTTTTATTTCAAGACTACTGCTTGATCTCACTGCTACACACTCCTCAGGGGGTCACAGCCAAAGGCAGAAGTGAGACAAAATGTGATGGCTGCAGATCTTAAAGTGGGCTATGATGGGGCTCATATCTGCTGTAGGACTTAGCAATAGCACTTAGACTTTACCACTTCACAGTGTTTTACAGTCCTTTCTAAGCAGTTTACAGAGTCACCATATTGCCCCCCAAAATCGGGGTCCTCATTTTATCCACCTCGGAAGGATGGAAGGCTGCGTCAACTTTGAGCCACTCAGTATCTAACTCCTTGAGTGAGCAATGAGTTAGGCTGTATTACTGCATTCTAACCATTGCGCCAACACGGAATTACTCCTAAGTAAGCATTCTTAGAAGTGCATAAGTAATCTACAATTTTTCTGCCAGCAAGAGAAGTTTTGTTGTTAATTCGGAGTTAGATTAAGACTGCCTCTCATTCAGTAGATTCAAAATTAAACGAATGAGTTTCAAATTCTGAATCTTATTAATGGAGAACTTGCTGAATAAAGGTGGGGAACAGTCCCATTTATTTCACTGATTCATTTTAAATGGCTAAATCTTACTCCAAGCATTCTGCTACCACTAATGCCTCCATTGTAACCTATTTGAGAAATCTTTGACTCAATAGAAGAAAAGCTTTGTGTGTGTGCGAGGCCCTTTACTTCTCACTATACAATGGTCGAAAGGAAAGCCGGTCCATTTCTATTGAAATCCCAGAAGAACAGCACATTATCCTAAGGCCAGATAGACCGAAGGCTAGGACTGAGACTGAAACGAGGAAAAAGATGCATAAACTGTTGGCCAAACAAGCCAATCCGAAAAGAATGCCTTTTCAAACATGTGAATGCAGGGGGATCTTCATGTAGAAACGGAGAGTTTAATGAAAATAACCACCTATGGCAGCAAATAAGCAAATGCTAAATATGCCCCATATAAAGACGGTCAATGGCACCCACGGTCTGGCCTGCTACGTGCCCCTGTTTACATTTAGAATCCTCTGGTGGCCTAATATTAAGTCTCATTAAGGAGGGAAAGGACGGTGAGTGCAACCTTAATTATTTACAGGCACCTGAGGACTTTGCCCTGGTTTCTGAGGGAACTTGACTTGTCTTTAGTATGGCGGGTGGCTGTCAGGAGAGCAGTAAACGCAAGGAAGCCATTTGGAGCCCCCGCCGGCAATTCGGTTAAATCCAAGCATTTGGCTTGATCCCGATTTTCCGGTTGAGGCATTAAGTCAATTTACACCCAGATCCTAGCATACTTCAATGGAAGCAAAGCGGCCATCTCCACAGGAGCGTTTACCTGCCGCGAATATGTGCAGCCCCGCTGCATTTAAGCGAAAGGCTGCGAAATTTCTTGCCACAACACCGGATCAGGTAGTTGAGGAAAAGCCGGATTCCTTTTCTTTTAAATTAAACATCTTCATTTTAGGATTTGTACTGCTAGTCGCTAAACTTTGGAATGACCTCCCAGATGCGAAAGAAATAAAGCAGCAGTTGGTTTCCCTAATATTGTGTTTAATCAGACGACAGCTAGTTAACCTGGCTGTTAACGCAGCAATGCGGGTGCAGGGACTTATTTTTTCCGCCCTTCTTGGATCCCCAGATTCGGCTTTGCCGAGACAAACGTGGCTCTTGGGACATTTCTCCGGCAAACTGCTGCGGCTGCTTCTTCGGAGTTTCCGAGAAAAAGTCCCGGCCAGAAACAACGGAGAGAAAAACCATTAGAGCCTCCCTCAGAGAGGAGAGGAAAAGCGGAGCGGAAAAAAAAAATCTCGCATTCGTCTGACACCGATCCAGCGAGCCGCCCTTTTCTCATCTCCGAACGAGGTGGCTGCTTGATCCGAATCCTTCGGCTTTCCGGAGTGACCATTTGCCTGACTATACTGCAGGGCAATTCGGCCTTCACTTCCTCCTATCATGAGCTTTCCTTACTTTTCCATAAAGAGCCATCTAGGCAAGTTCATAATTATCACCTCCTTATTAACCAAGAAGGACTTGAAAGATCTATAGAGATCATTAAAGCGTACACCCCGTTTGAATGTAATATGCAAGATTGGAATAAGAAGCGGGGGAGATTATCCTCTATTTTAAATGTTTTGGGCTCCTTCCATGCTCCTATAAATTAATGTTTGTTTATTTTCAAAGTAAAAAGAGACAGATGCTCCGTTCACTTGTTTAGTAAATCGTCATTAAATTAAGAGAACTGACGTCCCGCAGAAGCCAGGCACTTTCTTCCAGGTATATTGATTGCGTTCTGTTCAGATCCGCTTGGAAGTAAATCCCCCGGAGCGGACCAAGAGCTTTCACCGAGAGACGCCGCATTGTAGCCAAGTTCAGAAGCTTGTTATGTGTTCGAAGAAGTCGGTTCAAAGGCTCTTTTCCTGAGTTTGAGCTTCTCTTCAATTAATTAAGACCCATGCTATCAGTGGCTGGGAATACTCTGTAATAAATTATGAGACAAATTTGGGGCGGGGGAGTTGTTTGGAAGAAGTGAAATAAACAATAATTAAAAGGATTAATGGGAAAGAAAAAAGAAGTCAAAGAAGGTTAAGAGGAAAATGATGCAATTCCTTTTCGATCTCGCAGTTCGATGGCCTGCACCCCGAACCCTCAATTTTGCCTGTCTGATTTCTCTTCCAGGGCTCTTCGTTAGAGGTTTGGGCAGATTACAATCTGGAGCACGAAGGATGCTGGGCAGCCCGGAGGTTTCGAAGGGAGCGGAGATAGATTTAAGGAGGGCGCATTTCAGTCTGTTCCCTTAGCTGCGCTTAGCTCCAGCTCCCTCCACTGGAGCGGAGATCAAGCAGGGCTCTTCGGTTCTGTGTGCTTGGTGATGCCGTCGAATGGTCCAGGCGCCGGACGCGTGGAACCGGCGGATGGCGACGTCAGAACGAGTATCCAGGCCACAAAACTCTCCCACATACAGATGATTCGCCTAGGCTTCCATTTTTCTTGTTCCTTTCTTTTCTTTCTATCCTTGTCTAAGTTGGACAAAATGTGTTCTCTTTTACCTTCCTTCCTTCCCTAAAATGCACATGTGTGCGAGAGCGAGAAAACAAGAACTGTAAGTTTTGGCAAAACTCTTTGGCCAGGCGAATAAAAGAAACCAAGAGAGCTACTTAAAGACCACAGGTCAGAGATAAAAAGTGCACAGTTTCTCTGGCTGTCTTTCCCTGTGAGCTGGTTCCGTTCTTCCTTCTTATGTCCCGCTAACAAGGGAGGAAGGGACGGAATAATTTAAATGTCCGTTATTTACAAGCGGCAAAGCTCAAGGGAGGAAATGTACCGAGGAAAGGATTACTGTAGTTGGTAAAGTTTGGAGGGGGAATACAAGCCAGTTTTTCCTCCACTCCACCCTCGCCTATACTTCTACAATGTGCGCGGAAATTTTGGCGTGTTTTAAGGCTAAGGCTCGCTCCAGCCATCGAGGGTTGCTACTCTTTCTTCATAGGTTCCCTTTTTGCCTCTTAATCATCACATGACCTACTCCTCTCAAGAATATCTCAGTCATAATACAATGTTGAATGAATGCGATTTATTCTTAGGGACGCTCAAGTCGACAGCTGCTGGATATAATAAGCCTTGGTTGTTTGGATTCTCACCGCAAAAGCAGAAAAATGACTGGGGAAGGAATGACCGTCCACCACTCAGACAGAAAGGAGCCTTGCTTTGCAATCCCCCCCCCCCACCCCCAATCTGCGATCCGGATTCTGGAAATTGCCCGCGAAGCCTTTGGCCCAAGGGAAACAGTTGCCCGAGAGAGGAACAAAAGCATCTTCCTCCCCTCCCCAGCACCGCAGGGCAAGTACAGCGCCTTCTACCGATTCTGTGTTGGGGTCACAAATCTAAGCAAGTCCGTTCAGACCTGCCGGCTTTCCCGTTTGAATCGGCGGCGTTTATGGTTAGACTGCATGCCGCCACTTTGCATTGCATGCGAATTCGGCCGGTTTATCTAGCAGTAGGTCCCAATTAAAACATACATATACACGTGTCTTTAAAGCAGGACACCAAGATAATGCAATGGAAAGGAATTTGTAAAGTGATACCCAAGAATGCCTTGGAAATAAAAACATTCTGCTACACTTTTTTGATCCGTCTGCCAACATAGTTTCATAGATTTCAAAAGCAACGTTTGCAGGAATTCCATCTAAATGAGTTTAGGTTTACTTAGGTTTATGGAATGGGGAGGAAAATCGTTGCCGTTCCCAATTGCTGGGTGATTGGGAGCATCAGATTCAGGCCGGTGGGTTCTTTGCGTGCCTCCTTAAATGTCTTATTCAGCTAAAGAGGAACCATCCAGTGAAAAACTGCCCTGAAATATGTTCTACTAATTTAGTGGGCTTTATCTCTTAGAAAATTGGGATTTAGGTGATGGGATTACAGTTTAACAGGTTTATTCTCGAAGAACTCATATCTTCTTTCATGTAACCATTCATCCAATTTCCTACTTCCTTCCGATTATTGATTTATGAAGAAATTGGGAGCCTTGAAGGAAGGTTGACATCTGGCTGGTTGCATTCACCTCATCTCTATCTCCCATTGAGACTTCCCCCTATCTCTCAAACATTCCCGTTACATATTCGGGAGTAAAAAATGTAGTGTAATTGGGTGAGCAGGGCAGTACATTCACCCGCACTATCAAGGAGCCATAGCTCTTCTCGACTGTTAGCTGTTTCATCAATTTTACAACTTAAGATATGTGGGATCCCTCCCTCCAGTCAGTAATTGAAATAAAGAGGTCTTTGCTTGCCAGTCGATACCGAAAGCAGCACACAATTTTACAGTCCCTCATCATGCTACCCCAATCCACGTCTACTCTGACCTACATTCCCTAGAATTCAGAGGGTATTTTATTCCACCTAACAAGTATAAGTTGTAACCCAGGAAATGTGGGTAAATTGTTTGTTTCTTTTTTCTTTGCACATCATTTGTAAAAATTAAAATTATTTTGAAAATAAAATATTTATTATTTAATATAACTATCATGACATTGTATAGTGTCTACAGATTCCTGTATTTTTATAATATTTTAGAATGTTATTTTTAGGGTTTTTTTTAAAGCACAAAATAAATATAATTTTATGATTTCATATTGTTTAAATAATTATTTAGGTAAAGGAACCTACGGTTCTTTATTTGCAAGGAACAGCTTTCTGGATTTCTCAGCATTTTACAGAGTAATTGCATATACTTTTAAACGATGTAAATTAGGGCAAAGGCATATTAATTGAATATATGAGAATTAGTTTTTATGTGGGCTTAGAAATAATTCCCACAACCAAGTAAACTATATGTTGGAAGGGAGATTTCAATGGGATAAAATCTACATTTTCATAGATAGGGAATCAGTTTATATATTGCAGGGTAACCAGCCTAAACTTCATTTATTTTACTGCATTAAAATCCCTGTCTACTAATCGAATACTGTGAAATTCTTCCTAGCTATTCAGTCTTGACTGAACTCCACCTTGATACCAACTCACCACTCGTAAATATAATCCTACTTTGCTTTTCCCCGTTCAAGGAGTGGATATTTAATCGCGGCAGCAATACTAATTCTCATCATTTCCTTCCAATTTCCATTATAGTTGGGGATAATGGAAATTGTAGTCCGGAATTGTAGAGGACTCCGATCGTTGGAAGGAGGGGCACAAGGAAATCCCAGTGTTTCCGGCTCAGTCTGTGTCTGGAGCTGAATTGCTGTTGGGAAAATAAAGATGAGAGGCTGACGACTTCGGCTTAAATTCCACAGCTCTCTCAAGTGATTTCTCCGCACTTTCTTTTGCACGGGCACCTCCAAAGATCCCTGGGATTCAGTGAACCCCTTCCTTTAGTCTAGCCCTCTTAAGGCTTGCCGCGTTTTCTCAGTCAGCTAAATTCACACGAGGGATTCCCGCGTCCTTCTGCAAAGTCTGGATGAGACTGGCCCTGGTGAGGTTAATGCGTTGTAGTGGCTTCATTAAAGGAAATCATGTAATTAAGGTTACTCACTCAGGAAAGGATCCCATGAGCTGTGAATAACGAGTGGCCCGTGCACTGAATAAAGAACCAGTGTATATGGCGCGGTAGCATTGCCTAAGCGCGTCGTTTAGCAGGAATCCTTCGAACTTATAAAAGCTCTGCTAAATACGAAATGTGAAGCGTCCTGCCTTATCTGGCCTTGGCAAGGATTTATTTGCATTTAGCTGTGGGAAGGAGCGGAGCGGGAGGATCACCCCTCCTGAACCGAATCGCTTTAGCAGGAAAACGAATTTCCGCCCGTCTTTATATTCTTGCAACTGTAAGCTTTCCTGAAATCGAGACCCCTTGCGGTTGTGGCTGCTCCTCCAGTCAGCTCCCAGAGCTGGAGCGCCGCGAGAGAGGCAGGAAGCTGCCACCCAGAAGGAACTCTGGGCTTTGGTCCTCCGTGTCCTGAAAAGAGGTGGGGATCGCGACGGAGCAGGTGAAATGCTATGAATAGCAAAACTGTGATATATATACAGGGGTGGGAGCTCTAATACCACTCAAGTCACTTTGGAGAAGCGCCAAAGCCAGATCACGAGCCTTTCCGGCAAATACCATTATTCTGCTGGTGGTGCGCTTACTTTGAGCCCTTGATTCAAATGTGCTGAATTCTACCCTACAATTTCAATGCGTCGTTTTGAAATCTCAGGACATTTCAAGTGTCAGTCGTGAGTTCCGTGACCTTTGGGTTCAGGCAATCGTTTAGAAACTCAAAGAAGCGAGGCCTGTTGGCCAAAGACCTTTGCTTCACTCCGTTTCCTGAGTCGCGAGAAACCAAGCGGCGCCTTCCAAGAATCTTTCTTTCTGTCCCAAGTGCTTAAATGGGAATACACTTCGCGGCTTCTGTTTTAGCGCTGATTCGGTTTCTCCGGTCTTCGCAGAAGACGCGAAACTTTCAAATAGGAACGCGGCGAGCCCGGCACATTCATCCCAGCGCGATCGAGTGAGTCCCGTTGGAGCTCAGCTTTCCCAGAGGCAGCAAGAAATCGATCGCCGCTGTCGGACCCCTTCCTGCCGTCTCTATTGATAAAAGAAGTCGCCTTTCAAACTTGCAAAAGTCGTGCAAAGCTCCACGTTCACACACACTTCTACAGAGGTGTCAGTGTGCTCTCTCCGCCCCGGTATCTCAGTGTAATTGATCTGGCTGAGTGAGGCCGTTGTGGTAATTTGGATACACCAAGTCTCCAGATAATGACATATAATCAGACGCAGGGTCACTTAGTAATTCTCCCATGACAAACTCCTTCTGCGCTCTGTGATCTCCTTTCAAACTAAATTTCACACAAACAAATAAAGCAAGGCAGGGTAAATTTTTAAAACACCCCGATAAAACTCTTCCAGGACCGGAGGGAGGAGAAGAAAGAATGGAAAAGTCCGCTGATAGGGACAAGTAAACAAGCTGCCGGAGTAGGGAACATATGCGGGTTTAAGAAAGACCATCTTATGGCATTTGTGTACAAAACGCGTGGAGAAAAACTGTTCTGGCTCCCGTTAAAAATGACATCAGTTAATTTTAAAAATAAGGACAAACAGAAAATGCCATAACATATACACGGGAGGGCTTGTCGGAGAGAACAAATGGGCAGTAAAGGCGCAGGTGGAGGGACGTTCCGCCACCTCCGTCCCTTTGCCTGCGCTTCTTCCTTCGCAAGCCGGCAGCTCCTCCGCCCTCCCCGTTCCCTTGAGGGCCTGCGGTGCACCACTAAAGCCGGCGATGGGGAGGAGGGCGGAAGTGAATCCCGGTCTAACCGAATCGGGTCTGGTTTTCTCTTTGGACACCAGGAAAAGAACCAGAAGGATCCGCATCTTGTAGCCGGAAAGAAATTTTGCAGCATCTGCAACCGGTCGCTTTTAAAAAAAGAAGTGTTGGGCATCACCCTCAGCGGCCAACGAAAAATGATCCTTACTGGTCCTTTAAACAATCTGATGGAAGATCGCAGAAATATCCAGAAAAAGCAGCAGTGCTCAAGTCCTGCAGCCCTTTAAAGACCAGCTGTGCACTCAAGAGAAAAGGTGGCTGAAAGGACCAATCCAAATCCATGTCCGTCTGCTCAAAAGAAAGTGTCCCTGAACTACTGGAACTACTTCTCCCTTCCCCCAAATTGGAGAATATCTATTCAGTTTAGTGCAATTTCATTCTGGATTTACATAGGAGTGCACTGCTTCCAAGGCAAGGGAAAGAATGTTTTGCAAGGGGACAATGGACATATTTGATGAATCCAAAAGATAAAAATTAGCTACCAATACAAGCTGTTTCTTGGAATCATCATTAAGTGGAAGGATAAAGGTAAAGGTTTCCCTTGCACATACGTGCTAGTCGTTTCTGACTCTAGGGGGTGGTGCTCATCTTCGTTTCAAAGCCAAAGAGCCAGCTTTGTCCGAAGACATCTCTGTGGTCATGTGGCCACATGACTAAACAGAGCGCTGTTACCTTCCCACCAAAGGTGGTCC
>JANHFQ010001457.1:88445-100353 GCA_032468035.1 Aparallactus werneri
TATCCAGCCCCTCTTAACACACCTGTTAGTTTCAACATGCCCAGTTCCTGCAACCCCACGTCTCCACTGGGTTCAGCATTGTCTAGGACAGCCAGTGCATACTTCTCCTCATAGAGCTGGGTCCCACGAATGATCAAGAGGCTGTTCAGGTGTAAATGGCGCATGTGATTCTTGGCTATTAATACATATCCCTGGACTTCTCTGATGTCCTGAGAAGCAGAGAGAGAAAAATGAAGTATAAATGTTTCAGGATGCTTGGATTTGCAAAAGATCACCTAGGAAGAACATGATGAAGATATGGTCCTCCAGAGCTGATGGGCCATAATATCCTCCTTGAACTCTACTATACCGGCAGGATCAGATGAAAACTGAAGCGCAATAGCTGGAAGACCAGATTCCCTGATCCAACAGACCCAAATCTTCCTGAACCAAACCACAGTATGTTGCACTCAGAGAACAAAAAGCTTGTGGTTACACTGCTCTATGTGTACAACATTCTTCCATAACCCGCAATTTGTAAATTGCAATAGCTACGTTTGGGGAACATATCGAGTCCTACTCAAAGTGCATATTTGGACTTATTGCACTATATATTGGCTTAGTGCAGTAAGCCAAAATGTATATTTTGAGTAAGGCTCGACATGTTTCCCAAACCTAGACTTTGTGATTTACAAATTGTGGGTTATGAAGGAATCAGACATGTCACTAAAACTGTAGCTGATTGATTTAACCATGGTTAATATAAATAATGAGTATAATAAGTGCACTCAGCATTAGAGCACTTATTGGGTAAAAGTGGTAGATGAATTGTATTTATAGTTTCATTCACCTTTTATCTTTATCTGTCTATATCTTTGTTTTCACACACTCTTTCTATTCTAAGCTTGTAGGTATTATTTGAAGCCAACTTTTCTGGTTTGTAAGTTGTGAGTTTGATACAAAGACTAGGTTTACATATTATGCTTTAGTATGTTTTGTTTAATAATGATTTGCCTAATAGAATTTCATTATGGCTTAGGACCGGGTTACCGCCGAGACTGCCTTCTGCCACTTTTGCCTCCCACTGCCCCGTGAGAGCCCACAGGGTCAGCCTCCTCCAGGTCCCGTCGGCTTAACAATGTTGGCTGGTGGACCCTTGGAGGAAGGCCTTCTCTGTGGCTGCCCCAGCCCTCTGGAATCAGCTGCCCCCTGGGATCCAGATTATCCCTGACCTGCTGACCTTCCATCGAGCCACCAAAACCTGGCTCTGCCAGCAGGCCTGGGGCCATTGATTCATCGATTGCCTGGAGGATAGTATGAAGGCTGAGCACTTAGCACTTTGTTAATATTTTTTAATTTTTTTAGGATTTTAGATGCTGTATTTATTTGTTGTTTTTGATTTCGTTGTGAGCCTCCCGGAGTCCTTTGGGAGTGGGCGGCATACAAATTTAACAAACAAACAAACAAACAAACAAATAAATAATAGCTTAGCATGTTACAGAAACTAAACTAGCTTATGAACTACTGAACTCAGCATAAGCAATCAAAATCAAATTCTTTGGACCCCAACAACATCTTCTTATCTTGCTCACCTGCAGGTATAACATGAGACTCAAAAGCTACTAAAGCTCTTTTAGGGAGAAATAAAAATATGCACAACTATATTCAATTTAGCTATACTTTACTAAATGTAGTGAATATTTGGAATTGATCTAATACAATCCTAGTAGACAATGTTTTTGTAACCTCTAGTCAGCAATGTCACCTTCTTAAATTCTACGGGCAAGGGCACTTAAGTGGAAGCATGTAGCATTTCTTCCTTTCCCCATTCCCAAGCCAATAAAACAAAGTTTGGAAACACCACCATTTCTCACATTATACTGTACCTACTTTGAGAAAGGATGTATCCACATTTGCTGGTAGGTATGTGATCTCCAGATTGCCTTGCACAACTTGACAATTCTCATAGAGCCAACGGAGCGTATCTGGATGGTTTTCTGGACTGGAGGGTTGCTGCAGTTTCATATCTGTCCCTGTGCATACTGAGAAGAAGAAAAAAAGGGGGGGGGATTATCATGAAGTTCAAGAGAAAGAAGAATCTGCTTCTCTCAAGAGGGTTTCACCTATCTGGCAAGTAAGACATGCCTGGTTACTTTGACCACAGTTGCAACTTCTGAACACTCTCAAATTCTTCATAATGATCTGGGATCAATTACTCAACACAGGTATTGAGGGCATTGCCTCAACTCCCACTAGCCAATTAATAATAAGCAATAATAATTAATAAACACAGAAATTGGCCTGCACTCCCTGCTCTCTTCCATTGCAATAATCTTGGCTTCCTGCATTAGTTCCGTGAGAAAAGAAGAGAAAGTAAACCATAGTTGCAAAAGGACTGGAGTCCAGTGCAAAGGAGCGACGGAACTCCAAATCACCATAACTGCAGAAGATAGGAATTAGTTGACCTTCTTGCCAACAGCAAAACTGAGAACTCCAAGCCCCACAGATCCAATATTGTCATTCCAAATCACAAAACAGACATTTTCACTTGGAGATTTCCATGGCAAAACTGGAAGGAAATTAGTTCAGTCATCCAAGATAACACCAGCACGGGAATAAAAGGGTATCATTCCAATGCACCATATGGAGGGGTTATGCCTTCTTAGGAGCTATACCTTGGCAAGGTATACATGTTTACTTTGGAAAGTATGAATTAAGTTGACAGGATTTAAAATCTTAATTTTAAACTGTAAAATAAAAAGCTGAAAATGCATACAAGCCAAGCGTTCAATGTATATTATCCTTATTAAACAATCACTGAGCAAAGAACATCTTGAGAATTTCAGCTATTTTGTTTTTTTTAGTTCCTAATTCCTAGGACTGTCACAAAGAGCTTAAAGAAAATGGGGTAATTTTCAAAATCTAGTGTATACAGTGTATAAAATTGTCTAGTGTGTATAGTGAGTGGGCAATAGTGCACTGCAGAATATAAAATCTTTCCTCCTAATTAGCAGGACTAAGTCAGATTAATAATGTAGATATGTATAAACTTGATTGATGTGTACAATTTCACAGCCTGCAAAGTTCCATTGTTTGGGCCTAACGCATATTAAAACGCATATTAAAATGAACATGAACAGCCCTACCAGCTTTTTTAGCAGAGCATGGAATCTCTCTTTCCAGTTCAAAAACTAGTAACAGCAATAGTGACTGAAGTCATATATTGTGCAAGCAAATATTATAATTCTAATTTGCTGAACAACCTACAGTAGCCTACTTCACGTGTTACCGAACCATAATAGCTGGGTTTCCACCTCATATTTAGGTTACTCATTTGTTATAATGACTGAATATGAAAATATTAACTTAATGTGCTGCCAACTGCTAAAATACCTGTTTTTTAAAAAGGCGTGTATGCCTAGTTTTCAAAAGAAGAAAAATATGAGAATCTACGTGCATGGACATGGTTGTCCGGGTTGTCTGGCTTGGGAAATTAACTTTTGCTATTCCTTGCAACATGCAGCTTTTCCTACTATATATAATTAAAATTTATTTTTCCTGGAAAAATGGAATGTGGCTTTTAGCAGTTGAGACTCAGAAATCCAAGAGGTCATTACCCTCTTTCATTGCATGCCATTCTGGAGAGATTAAAAAATGCAGAGCAGGATGGCAATATAATAAACTGCTTTGAAATAAATGTGGGTGGAAGGGGGTTTTTTGGTTTCTGGAATTCAATGTGCAATTCAATCGTGGAACTCTGGTATCCATCCAAGCCTTTCCAAGCCAAGCAGGAACTTCTCAGATCCTTTCAGAAAAACCAACACTTCCTGTGTCACTATCCAATTATTGAAAACATAACCAAAATCAGCATACATGTTCCCAAGTATAATTCCATGCTTCAATATAATCCTCCCCCAGATTCACGACATGCAATAAAACAGTTGTACAGTAACTGTTTCTTTAGGAAATACAATGAATCCAATTTAACTTGATGGTTCATTTCAATAACTTCCTATTGATTTCCTGTAATAACCTAATTCATCCCAGCTGCTCTGTCTGTGTATGAGTCACTCATCCTCATTGCTCAGCAGGGGATTTGAAACATATTGATTTTGAAGGACTAGATTTTAAAAGGCATAGTCTGTTGTTTTTTTAAAAAGATCTGCTTATTCTAAAATATATTTTGCTGTGATTTTCTATCTGGAATGGATTGATTTGATTCCAAACCTTGATTTACCAGAAACAATATATTGTATTGGGAAGGCTGACAAGCTACCTCAATTTTGTTTCCTTCAGACTGATCTCTAATTTTTATATCCTTGACCCTATCTCTTCTTGCTCTACCACCCACATCTTAAGTAGCTCATTCCCAGATTCAAGTTATTTTATTTCTCTCGATAATATCCAACACTCATTTCCATATAACAAAGACACATTGTTATACACAGCCATTTTTTCTTTTACAAGCATTAATTTGATGCGACAGTGTTTCCAGCTAAATCTTAAGATTTCCCTATTCATTTTTCCATATTTACTAAATATACAGTACTTCCAAGATATAGTCATGTTTAGTTTAAAAAACATTTATGGGGAGAAGGTATTTATTATATATTAAATATGGAACTACAATCTAGTATTAATATATACAAATTGTGCAACTGCATTATTTTTCACCACTATACAAATTACATAAATCACAGTGGATGTTGTACAATTAAGACAAGTTTGATTAAATAAAAATACCTTGTCCAGACTACTTTTGACAACACTTCTGGCGGGATATCCTAATAGAAAAGTGATTGCTGCATTCAAAGTCTATTAAAATGGCTAAGTAAAAAATCAAGATTTCACTGTAAACAAATCATCTGTTTGCTACAATTTTCTGCCATGTACATTTTATTTTCAATAATTTATTTTATTTTCTCGGTCAAATTCAATTGCTCACAATATATTAATTTTCAAATCCATTCATTTCATTGCATCACAAAATCTAATCTTTGCTGCAAATTGCTAGAGTTCTTAGGCAACAACATAGCATCTACGTATGTACAAAAGTACACAAATACTCATATGCCCAACCATCTCGTTTTAAGCATTCCCTTCACCTATATCAGTGGTTCTCAACCTTCCTAATGCCACGACCCTTTAATACAATTCCTCATGTTGTGGTGACCCCCAACCAGGGGTGAGTTTCAACTGGGCTGCCACCCGGTTTGCTGTACATGCGCTTAGCGTGCGTGTGCATGCCAAATGTGCGTCACATGCCAAATGAGCATTTGTCATGCACGCGCACACAACGCATGCTGACCACCAAATGTGCGCTGCGTGCACGCGCACCATGCAAACCTGTCTCATTCCTGCAGCTGCCCTGCCAGAACACAGCTGTGGGGCAGCTATCCGCACAGCCGCGCCAAGCTCCTGGGCTTGGAAAGCAGGGAACAAAGGTAAGTACAGCGTTCAGGGGGGGGCTAAAACTGTCACCGTTTTTACAGTGAACAAACCGGTTCCCATTATCATCCTGGCAGCAGCGGCCGGCTCGCCCGAGCCAGCAGGAACCAGTTGGAACCCACCCCTGCCCCCAACCATAAAATTATTTTCATTGCTACTTCATAACTGTAATTTTGCTACTCTCTCTCTTCTCTCTCTCTTCTCTCTCTACTCTCTCTCACTTCTCTCTCCTCTCTCTCCTCTCTCTCTCACTTCTCTCACTTCTCTCTCACACTTCTCTCTCTCCTCTCTCTCACTTCTCTCACTTCTCTCTCTCCTCTTTCTCTCTCACTTCTCTCTCTCACTTCTCTCCCTCTCTCTCTCACTTCTCTCTTTCTCTCAAGCACACATTCATTGTTGGTCGTTTCTCTCTCACTGGTTTCTGTTCTGACTCCTTCATTTTAATTTTTTTCTTCCTTACTTTCCCCTTTCCACGACCTCCGTGAATAAATGGCTCTCCTTGGGTTGTCGGGAAGAACTTTCAAACCTCGGGCAAAGAAGCCCCGTGCTTTAGCGGGGTGTTTCCAAACGCAAAACGCACTGTGGCCCCATTGTAAACACAGTCGCCGCCACTTCTTCACGCACATGCACAACACACGCATCCCTCATTCAGACAACACATATAGGCAGGCGGGCGCATGCGCGCAAATCCATTCATCCGTCCGGGAAAGAAGTGGCTTCTCTCTCTCTTTCCTCCGCCCCTTGCTGGCTGAGCCCCGCCAGCTCCCAGGGCAGGGTGGGGTGTTGCCACCCCCAAGCTTCCCCAGGGCGCCTGAGAGAGTTTATGATGTTTTCCTGGGGTCTTAGGCGACCCGTGTGAAAGGGTCATTCAACCCCCAGGTTGAGAACCGCTGATGTAGAGCTAAGTAACTATTTAGAAGTTGTTCTAACTCCTGCACAATTTGTAGTGTTAATTACCAAACATTTCAAACTCAGAAGATTGTCAGTGAGAAAAAAAGCCTCCCCCCATCTTTAAAACTAAAGATGTCAGCCACTGCTAAAGGTCAACTGCTAAATTTAACTGACTTTTTTATTTTTATGAGCCTTATGAAGAATAGTTGAGGAAAGTTTTCTTTTTATTATCTAGGCCTTTGCATTTGTTTGTAAAGTGTCAGCAAATTTTGACACAAGAGAAAGTGTGAATGTTATGCTCACTGTAATCTTGAAAAAAAAAGAACTTGGGGAAAAAACATCAAAACGGCTGTTTGTTGTAACTGTGGTCTTTTTTGCAGCAGCTTTTTGAATTATATTTTCCTTCTGAAGCAAATGCCTAGTTTATAAAAGCTGGTGATGATTCTTGTACTGAGCCCTAAGTGGAAAAGTATACTTAATTGGAGGGCTTTCTCAGACAGAATGCCTTGTTGCACAGAATTTAGCTGGCCTATTGTCTGATTTGGGATTGCAAATTCATTTTATGGATACAGAATGCCTTCCATAGGGCTGTGCTACAATCAGAACAAAGGGGAAAGGGAAAGGGTGTTTTGGAGTTTACTGACAGGCTCAAATTACAACTCCTTAAGGAACTTCCATTCTTTCTTAGATTTATACAGCTTGAACAGTGAGATCCAATGAAAATGGTTTTGATTCAAGATTACAACAGGTGTGACATTTATGCCCATGCATGCTCCTTCTGAAATCACCATGTTGCCGTAATGCCAAACACATTTTTTATTGGCAAAACACGACAACCCCTTCCATTAACAAAACAACTGCAGATAGCTGCAATAGGTATCTGTGCTTTTGGTGGTTGTTGGTGATGTCAGAATGCAGAAAGCATGTGGAAGGTTTTCCATTTCTTGTACTGCTAGCTGGACAAGGATTGGCTGTTCTCTAGACTGCTTAAAATGGCTAGTTAAAATCATGCTTTTAAAATGTATTTGATAGATTTGTCCTCTCAGAGGACAATGGAAACTGCAGTATCTAATGGAACTTTGACATGGAATGTGAGCTGAATCTGAATGGTGATAAGCTGATCAATGTACTTCTATTGCCCGATACTAAGCGTGAAAATAATGTCAGGGCACTGCAGTGAGACAAATATGGATTGGGTTAGATTTCCAAAGCAGTGAACCCAGAGTCTTTTATACAGAAGCTACTTAAAACATCCAATCTAGTTTTATGAATTAACTTGGACCCTAAAAATGCCCCCCAAATGATAAAAATAAAAAACCCTGAAGAAGTTAGTTACAAGCAACCCTGATAATTTTGACATTTGATTTTAAGGACTGTATATGTGCAATAGATACAACCATTAAACTTATTCATGAATCAGTGCAATATATATTCATACATCAAACTGTTATTCCTTGCCTTCATTTGAGACTCTAATCTGAAAATGAGTTTTTATAACTGATATTATGGCACTATATTAGCCCAATGAATGTTTTGAGCTGGCAATGGTGTATGTTGTACTGCATAGAAATTTTTTGGTAAGAAGTTTATCTTATTAAACCAATTGTTAACTTTCTTTTTTTGCTGACATTTTATTTTTGTTACTTTTTGGTATTTTGCTAATGTTTATAAGTATTTTATAAATTATGTTTTAATAGATAACTGTTACCATCTCTGCCATTAAAATTTGGGACTACACTTTGTTCTAACTAAAACATGTAAAAATTTTAAAGAAAAAAAATCAATATTTTCTTTCATATTATCTCCTGAAGGCTGGCATAGAATTGCTACAATAAATGATATAAATCAAGAAGAATTGAATTAAGTCTTATGTCTTCTGTGACTTCTTTAGATGGCCATAAAAGAAGTTTCCTGCAGTCCCCTCATCTAAAATATGAGCTAATGTTACAGACCTAACTGTAATAGACAATGAACATCCTAAAATTGCAATGATTAAGAAATCATTGATTACTTGCAAAAAGCTGTAAACACACTGACAGTCTTTTTCCATTTAAAATGAAGAATTAATTTCCATTTTTGGGAGTGTTGTATATATGTAGGGTTATGTGTAGCAGACAAATAATATGATTTGTGGTTGCTTGACATCGGCGGTGGGCTCCAAAAATTTTAGCAACCAGTTCTCTGCCTGGTTGCTGGGTGGGCGTAGCCATGGTGGGCATGGCCTAGTTGGCCTCCTGCACCAAAGCGGGAAGGCCATTTTTGCTCTCCATGGGCTCCGGAGGCTTTCCTCGAGCCTCCAGGTACGTGAAAATGGCCTCCCCTGAGCTTCGGAGACCCTCCAGAGGCCGGAAATGGGCCTACTTCTGGTCTTCCGGAGCCTCCAGCAGGCCCACTTTTCATCCTCCCCTGCACTTACCTGGCATTCAAAGTGGGCTGCATGGAGACTCCTGGGAGGGGAGGAGCAGGAGGGGCCAGCCAGGGGTGGGATTTATGGGTTCATTAACTGGGCAGACTCTTAGATAGAGGACTGCTTGAACCCATGCGAACCCATAGTAGCCCACCCCTGCTTGACATATTGTAATGCCCCTCTTCCAATTCACATAATAATATGCTATGGTTATACATAAAACATACTGAATGAATTGAAGATACCACTTCCCAGTGAAAAATTAGATAAATGAATCTTGTTATTTTTTAGCATGAGAGACACAACTTCAATTGTCTTTTAAAAAAATTTGTGAAGCTTGACTGTTAATGCTTCTGTAAAGCAGGTCTCTGCAGACCCCTGCCATGATTTGCCTTGCTGAACTAGCAGTTTGAGACACTGGCGGAAGATGTAGGAAACAACTCCCAATTAGCAAATAAATCACTACTAGTACAACCAGATCACTTTGCATCTACAAGTTGAAACAAAAAGTTAACAGCAGAGTTATAATGTCTGGCAGGCAAAGTTAAGAAAACAAATTTAAACACAGACACATTGGCTTGGCTTTTATTGGAAAGCCTAGATGCAATCTATAGTCATCAAGTTGTGGAAAATTTCAGGATACATATAAAGTTTGGAAGGCAAATGAAAGGAACAATACAAATTGGACAAAAAATACATTTCAAAATTGCATGAAAACATCTTGATTGGCTTTGCCTAAAATACTCTGAATTTCCATAGGCTAATTACTTTAATACAGTTTTTCATTAAAAAAAACTTATTTAAATGTTTGCATTTTTCCCACAGTCACTGTCATGTAGGAACATATCAGATATTTTTATAGTATGAAAAAGATCTATTAAAGACTTATGAAGGTTAATTGGTTAATTCAATTTGAGCCAACAGATAAAAGTTTGGGTTATTTGTGAAATCACAAGGACACATTCACAGAAATCTTAATGCTATTCAAACTTGTCATATACCAGTTCTGTTACAATATTTCTATAGAACAGCATATTACTATATTTCTAGTATGAACACAAAAGAATAGAAAACCCAGTGCTTTCAAAAAAATCCTCTGCAATTCTATCAAACAGAACTATAGACAGGCTGTATTGAGATATGAAATAATGGCACTGATCAGCATTTTTAAAATCCTAATTTCTAAATTTGGATTCTTTGTGTGTCTGAAAAATAACAGTAAAGTATTTATTTACGCTTTAAATGTAATAAAATAACTCTTTTGTTCTAAACTTCTAGACTGTTATTCTACAGACTGTGTCCAATGGGACACAGGTAAGTAATACTGTGGCTTGCTTGATCATTCCATATTTCTTTGACAAGGTACACACTGTATAACTGAAAGCAGAAGTCTTTCCTCAGAACCTCAGTGCAGAAAGCAATTAGAAAACAATTTTTTAAAATTTCATCTATGTAATTTCTTTACATGTTTCAGATTTATTTAACTGGCATTTCTATCTTGATTTTTTAGCACAGAAAAATGAAAATGGACTAGTTTTCCCCAAATAAATAATATTTTTTAATATATGCTGTTGAAAATAGTACGAAGGATGTAAGAGAGAAATTAGACCTTTGAAATTTTCTTTTTTCCTTCCCACATATAAATTATGCAATACTAATACCGATAAAAAGTTTAAATGTATTTTCAAATCATGCAACATTCAGCTCAATTGCAAGTTAAGTTGTATTATTATACTTATATAAAAGGATTGGGGATCAAAATATTATTTTAATGTACTTTTCCATAAGAGGGTTACCAGAAACTGCCAGTATTTTTTTGTGTCTGAAGGGGTTTTTTTAAAATGGAAGTGGAGCATTTCAAGTTTTTACACAAACGTCTGCACTAACAAACGAACTAGAAAAATGTGAAAAGGTAGTCATTACAGAATTTTTAAGTATGTTCAACTTCTTGAGACAGGTATTTTGACCGATTTGTTAATAAGGAAGTGCTGGACAAATTCTGTGTGAGACTGGCATTTGGCATGAAAATTATGTTCCATCCTGGATTTTATCAATGATGGAGATACATTTAGAAACTATTCAGAAATATTCCTCTTGGTTGCTGTTTTCAGATATTCAACAGGAGAGATCTGATACTATATAACCTGGTTTAAGAAAATTATACATGGTTTATATTAAATTCTTCTATCAGCACATCTCAAGTCCTTTATAGGCAAGTTTTAAACATTATGATACCCACAAATGCTGATTAGATATTATCCTAAAATTATCAATTTCTTTGATGTTTTTTTCAACATCCCAAGATAGAATTCTGTTTTATCTTTCTTCCAGAAGAAAATTGAGTATATCTTTTTCACACATACAGAAAACCAAACCAAACCAAACCAAATCACAAAGACTCACAAGTTCCCAGACACAAGCAACTCAGTTATTGCTCTCTCACCAGCACACATTGGCAACAATCAGAATGGTTGGGAGCCCTGTTTCTTTGTCCTGTCCTTTGCAAGTTGGACTAAAAATGTAAGAAACCCACCCCCATAATGTCATGGTGTCATCAAGGGCAGATTCTTACTTATTTTCTGCCCATTTTTTGCTTGTTTCTCATTTTCCTGTGTCTAAGGGATGTATTTATGAAAACATCCATAGAAACTACCTTAAAAACGCTGTTTTATGAGGATTCTATAGGATGTTGCTTAATCCTCAGAAGACAAGAGCTAATTATTCCCATGTTTATAAATTCTACAAGATGGTTCACCAGATATATTTCCATGATATAATTAACCTCCAGCTAAACCAGTTAAGCATATTGTGAGAACCAATCCTGTATGTTTAGAACAGCATCAACCTGCCTTCATAAACCACTAAATATCCTAAATTTATTCATCAAAAATAAATCCCACAAAGGATTTTACTCCTGTGTAAAGAAGTATGGAAATGTTCCTTTTATGACATAACACAACTTCACATCTCATATTTTTTTAAAAACCCACATATTAGAAAGCTGTAAAAAGAATAATTACACCTTGAGCTCTGAAAGAGAACAAGGCATATCCAGCCTACAAAAGTCTTTTATGATAACAAATGAGTCTTGTTGAATTGTTCTTCCTTCTTTTTAGCAGCTACTGATGAAACCATGCTTGCCAGGGCTCAAGCAAAGAGAGAGAGACAGAGAGAGGGAGGGAG
>JANHFQ010001460.1:160478-172080 GCA_032468035.1 Aparallactus werneri
CTTTGGCTTTGAAACAGAGATGAGCACCACCCCCTAGAGTCGGAAACGACTAGCACATATGTGCGAGGGAACCTTTATCTTTATTTTACCTTTATCTACATCTATAAAAGAGAAGCCCCGAATTAAGTATATTTGTATGTCGTCCATAGAAAACACATCCCTGCACCAATCTCCCCCAAAATTGAGACATAGGTTCCTTACCAATGCGAAATCAGCAGTCAGGGTCTCTAAGGTGTAGGTGGCCTCTTTGTCCCCCAAAAAGCATGGAAAAAGGGACAGTCACACAAAACCAGCAGGAAAGCTGTACTGCGCATGCACCTCCTTTTCAAACTGAGGATCTGGCAGAAGGAAGGCGTCTGGCCCACCCACAGAAGTGGAGGCACTTTGCCCTCCTGTGGGACCGGGGAAGAGCTCCAACACCCAGCCTATCACCCTCTAAACCGGGCTCCTGCTACTGCTGGCCAGCACTCCCTACCCAAGTAAGCTGCAGCGGAGCACCATGGAGGAGGCACAGAAGCCCCGCAGCCACTGTGACCATCGCCTCACCAGACACCACAGGGCTTCCACTGCGCTTGCCTCCCCAAAGCACCTCCATGCCCACAGGCAGAACAGGGTGGAGGCAAGCGCCGCTACCATGGATAACAGCTACGACCCCCAGGGACTCACCCTCTACGCTGGGCCGCTCCTGCCACTGATGCCCGTGGCAAGGTAAGCAGAAGCGGAGCGGCAGCGAGGGAGCACAGAAGCACCACAGCTGTCCTGCCCCAGCAGCACCATGCCGGAAAGAGCGAGGGCCAAGCTCTCGAGCTGGCTGTACATACTGAAGCTGTGGCTGCAAAACAGAGCTGATTGCTTATTCAGACCGAGGGGCCCCGCGATAGCGAAGACAGCGCTGGGAAGGGCTGCGCCAGCTGCAAAATAAACACCCACCTTACAGCCGCTTACAACAGCTGTTCCCAGTGGTTTCACCACTCCCGCAGCCCCCTCTGTTTAAATAAGCACCTATCACCTGTTACGCCTAGCTCACAGCTGCTTATTTAAATTGAGGGGGCCACAGAAAGCATTGGGAACGGCTGCTGTAAGAGGCTATGGGCTGGGTGTATATTTTGCGCCTGCCACAGCCGTTCCAAGCATTGTCTTCGCTCTTACAGCCCCCTTGGTTTACAGAACAGCCCGGGCAGCACCTTAGGAATTTGAGGAGGAGGAGGAAACAAACGGAGGAAGAAGAGAAGGAGGACAAGGAGGGAAAAAAAGGAGAAAGAAGAGGCGCAAACAGGAGGAGGAGGGAAGAACGGGGGAGAAAACCCGGGCAAGGCTGGGTCATCAGCAGTGCAATATAAATTGTAGCCTTGTTTTTTAAAAAACAGAAAGCTTCCAAAGCAATATGTAAATGTTTATTATATCAGAGACTAGAATATAGTATCTTTTTCTCATATGCCACTTTGCCAGTTTAGACAAATTTTGAAACCAATGTATATTGGTAATTACTAATCTTGAAATTGTCTTCTTTCAAAAGTGTTTGGCTGACATTTGGTAACTGCTTGTTTTTTGTTTGTGCTTTTGAGTCAAGTGTTGAGTCCTAGCAACTACCTGGACAAGTCCCTGCAGTTTTCTTGGCAAGATTTCAGAAGTGGTTTGTCATTGTCTGCTTCTTAGCGTTGAGAAAGATGGACTGGTCCTAAGAGAAAAGGCATGACTGTGCTTAAGGCAGGTCTAGAACTCACAGTCTCCTGTTTTCTAACCTGGTGCCTTAATACCAAGCTGACTCTCAACTGCTTGAGGTCATACAATTTAATTATAAATAAATGCTTATTTGTTTCCCTAATTAAAATGTTTGAAAATTAATTTGTACAGAGTCATTTAAGTTTAAGATATTAAATAACTGCAAATTGTATGCTTTAAAGTACTAATGCCACATATTAAATTCAATCATAACAAAAACAAAAAATCCAAACAAGTTGGAGATTCTGCAAGTACTTTGCAACAGGGAGAAACAGCTTCTGTTCAGAATTCTAGCCATTTTTTTCTCCTCTTGCTCTATCTCCATGTACATTTTTAATAACTGCAGATCTTGGGAGTACCGGAGCATGCCAGGACCCCTCTTTTGTGCATCAGTGGTGTGACTTGAGTTAAAATTGCATTGGTATGGAAAAGATACTAGCAGAAATACAGAATGTTAGGATTGAACTTTCATTTCATGAAGTAAGAACTCCAGTAGAGTGTAAGAACCAAGATAAATCCCAAGGCCTCTTTTTGGTGGGGGAGAAATGGAGAGGGTATAGAAGTAGGGTATATGATCCTCTGATGCCTGAAGTGCCTTAATATTTAATATGTCATAGATATTATAAGCCTGGCAGTTTTAGGCCTCCATTGGGAGGCTATTAATTTTGCATTTTTCTCTGAATAGTCATTAAGCCTATAGTTGGAACATGATTAATTATTTCTCTTTTCTTCCTTTTCTCTTATCTAGCAATCTTCAGCCCAAATCTTCTAGGCAACATGCTGGCATTTAGCTAA
The DNA here is from genome assembly GCA_032468035.1 of Aparallactus werneri. NCBI lineage: Eukaryota > Metazoa > Chordata > Lepidosauria > Squamata > Lamprophiidae > Aparallactus > Aparallactus werneri. Next base: position 162,996 of record JANHFQ010001460.1, read on the forward strand.
GAAGATGGAGATGTCACCACTTTTCCTCCTGGCCTGGTCATCTGTCTTACCTTCAAATCTGTTTTCATTGTAACTTCCAGAGGAGTTTTACTTTTAGATATCCCTGACTGTAGCCCAGACATACATTCACATATTGTTGGATAAAACATTTTGGTAATATCATATTGAAAATTAAGGGGATTACTAATAATCAACACCAGGAGGATTATATTAAGACTTGCTCTGATCATTTGAAGACAATGTAAGCATGGACAGCAGTCAAAAGGATAGGATAACAAATGCAGTGAAAAACAGATACCAAATTTGTATTTTCAGCAATGCAGCTTGTATGCCAAATGGTCTTGAGCTGTTACTGCAGTCACAGCTTGCTTGGAGAAAAGCCCACTAGAACTTTTTAAATGCAAAAATAAGCACAGCGGGAGTGATTTGCAGCAGAAATTGGCCTACCGGTTGGCTTGTCTTTACATTTGTTATTGTACTTTACAAATAAGGAATTTGTTTTTGACCTAATTTCATATCCAAATTCTGTGTTAAAAGAATTCTATTTATATAATCATTGAAATTGGGGGTTAGCAAGTGTATTTTCAAAAATTGTCTTTTCATCTGAAGGTGTTTGATGAGCTAATTTATGTGTGGCATGAGCTTCCTTGAAAATGTTGCCCTGACTGGGTGGAAAAACAAACACGAATTTTTTTAAAAGTTTGCTGCTGCGGGTATTCAAGTCACAAAAATGGCAACGTCTTTTCATTTATCAGGCATAGAATCATTTCTTCCTATAAGATGTAGTCAGTGGTGTAAAGTTGTTACCCAGGCTGCTAGTGACTTCATGACTCGTGGGATTCTATCGGTTGTTATTGAAAAAAAACTCCACAAGGAAAGAGTGATTCAGAAAGATTCTCGTATAGCTGCTATTGCCAGTTTGAGCATCATTGGATCCCATCTTCATATTGCTCCACACTTTCATTTCAGTGATTTGGATTTGGAAAATTTAGTTAGATCGATATTTGCCGAGCCAGTTGACCCAGCCATCTTAAGAAACGATACACAGCTTGAACAAAATTCATTCATATTTGATCCAGATGCAGCCCTGATCGTGCCTAATGATCAGGGCAAGTTTGTTTTCAATGCTGAACGATTTGATGCTTGGATGGGACAGGTTTTTGATGCCAACACTCCTGTGCACTCCCAAAACAATTGTCCTCAAGGTGCACCTGCAGCAGCTAAACCTGCGCCTGTAGCCGGGGAAATACACCCTTGGTTGTTTGGAGGGCTTCTTAATGTGAACCTTGCTGATGGAACTGATAATACAGCTATTCTTCAAGACAATCCTCTGTGGTCTTTTGAACTAGTGGCTCGGGTTATGGTAATGTCACCCCAGGGAAACTGGTTTAGAGAAAAAATCTTAGCAAATATCACCACAGCTGTATTAATAGTAACCAGTGGGGGAAGTATTACTCGAGCTAGACTGAACAAAACTCTTAGACAAATCCATCAAGAGGCAGGATTTCAGAATATTGAAGTAGATCAAGACGCTGTGATTGACGGTTTCTATTACCTTCGTGCCATTTGGGATGAGAAGACCACCGAACAAAACTTTGAAGAGATGTTTACTAATCTTAAAGCAGAAGTTACTAAAATCTCACCGACGCTTGGGACCATGGTTGAACAAACAAGAAACAAAATGGTGACTGGAATAGTAATTCTTAATCAAGCAATTAGAACATATGAAGATTTTCCCTGGACAGAGTTAAATGAAAATATAAAGACAGTTACTGGAAAAGACGAAATGGCAGCAGCAGCTGCATTTGGAGATACTGTTAACAATTCCCATTGGATTGGATGGACTTATGCTTTTAAGCCTGCCCGGCCAGGAAATAATGCAAATGCACAATTTCCAAACATTCTTTATGCTGCCATTCGCCTTCAAATTTTGGCAGGAGGAGTTCAGTCTCTTAAACATTACCAGGGATTGGAAAAATTGACTGTATCACAAAGGTATTTTGTTGATGCCTGGGTTACTTAATATGTTCAAAATCACCAGACTGGTGTTAATCATTCTGTTGCAGCATCCAGTGTGGTTGATCATATGAGGCAACTTGACTTGAATTGAACATGACCTCCTGCGCAATTCTGTTTACAGAGGGATAACCTGTTGCATGTAAATCCTGGAAAACTTTGTGCCTAAGGTGGAACTAGAATTCATCGTCTCCTTTTTTTAGCCTGCAGCCCTTAGCCACTAAAGCAAACTGACTCTTGTTACAATTACTAACATCTTGGATCTAAATGTCAGAGTAAAAATAGTCATTTTTCAGGAAAGCTGGACTTTTCGGGACTTCTATGGCATATCCATGAAAAGCCTACTTTTTTATGGGCAGAGAATAGAAGTGGCTTACTATGGCCTTCTTGGATGATTCTCCAGTACCAGATGGTCCCCCATTCAACTGCTAATCCTGACTGGCTTTCTAGATGAGCCAAGACAAAAACATTGAACATATATTTAAAGATAGGATATCCAAAAGAATTGTCAGAAATGTATTTATTTAATTTGTATGCCACTCATCTCTCTTTCCAAAGCGACTTTGAGTGGCTTACAATATCATAAATTCATAAAATAATAGGACATGGATAAGAAACTGTACACCAAGAGTACAACAGTATGGTGATGGAATCTCCTCTAGTACCCCAGCAGCCATCTCCAGCATGGAGCGCCTCCATTGGAGCCCCAAGCCAACTGGCAGATACAAGTTTTAAGGCTCTTGAAGGCCAAAGAGTGGGGCAGATCTCACCTCCAGAGGCAAAGTCCTCCAATGAATTGGGGCCACAGCAGAAAAAGTTCTACTAGACCCCACCAGCTGAAATTCCTTTACCAAGGGGAGTCTTCACAATGCTGAAATCTATGGTTTTAGAGAAGTTTAATTGTTCAAACTGCTTTCGCTATCTTGAAATAAGCTTACCTGCTAGAATTACAAGCAACTGAAATTTATATTTGCAAATAGATGTACAACCTTAAAAATTTTAGACCTGTTTTGCAATAGGGGAAGGTATTGTAACAATAGGTTTGTCAATGTTCAACTGGGGACATAATTATTGTTTTTGTCCTTTTTTATTCACATTTTCAATTTTTTTTCTAGAGTTGTCTGTGTTTAATTTTTTTTTTCTTTTGGATTTTGTGTTTCAATTTCTTGAATATAATAAAATTGAACAATAAAAAAGAGGTCCTTGGCATTCTGAACATAGTTGTTTTCTTGCAGATGTTTCATTACCCAAACCTAGGTTACATTATCAGTGCTAGTTTGGGTAATGAAACATGGGGATGTGTGACCCTCATGAGCCCACCAGTGTTCATCTCCAGCATGCAAGGGCTGTGTGTGATAGGTTTGAGCATGATTGGTTGTGCTGGGAAGAAGCCTTTGTGGCACATACATACTCGGCCACATTTCTCTTTTATAGATCAGAATCAGAATACTTTATTGGCCAAGTGTGATTGGACACACAAGGAATTTGTCTTGATATAGATTATTGAAAAATACTGATTTTAAAAAGAGCATGGTATTCCAAACACATTTTCCAAAGAACTATAAATGTGGTATTCCAAACACATTTATAGTTCTTGGGGGGGGGGAGCTTGACAATGCATATACTGTATACTTGATAGTATTTTCTCTCTCCTCTCTTTATTGAGGCAATCACACTAACATTAAATCAAGCAATTAAACTATTTCAATATGTCCAGCTTTCTATTCAATAAAATTGATTCTTCACTTAATTTGATTCAAATCATGAATAAACTCTTCAATTCCTTCTTTTCATGCTTTGGCACCAGGAGAATTTTAATTCTGTAATTCCATATATGCATGCTTACAGAGGAGAGGATTGAATTAAACACTAGGTAGGATTGCACAGTTCATCTATTAAGAAAACCCCCAGTCATCTCCTTAGACTTGATGTTACATTTCAATGAAAAACAATCAAATAATGCACACAAATTTCAAACTTGCTGCAACATAATTAAAAGAGATACGTTGGGGGCTTATTGGGCAGTGCTTTTTAAACATTTGAATAATGAGGGTATTAAGGATTGGAAAAACATGCACCCTTGTTTCTCTACTGATAGAAACCTATATTTAAGAGCACCCCATTTGTCACAAATGCTTACCAGGAGTTCGGTTGTATCTCCTGTCTCCTTTTTATCTGTCCTCTGAAGAATTCTAAGCTTTAAGAGTCTTCCAATGCACACAATTCTAGACAAAAAAACCTGAAAAGTAAAGCTCTTAGATGTTGTCTGTTTAAACCCTAGTAACTTCGAACTTAAGGCATAAAACTTACCATTATTCTAAAAACGAGAGGTAAGGGATCAACACACAAAAATGTGACAAATTCTCTTTTAAAGCAAAACAAGCAAATATTGAGATACAAAATGTTTATTTAGAAGAAAAAGAGAAGAACAAGGGCAAGCAACAATTATGCAGGCTAATTGTTACCTGCCTAAATGGATTTCAGGGCTTCATACCATTTGCAAAATAGTCTGTGCAGAGGATACCTGAGGGAATGTGCTGGCCTCTTCTGATTAGATGTTGTACAAAGGATCCCCAATTGAAAGTTCATTTCACATATCTATGAAAATCTAAGATGAGTGAAAGATACCTTCGTAGTGGAAATTAAATGGAATATATTGTATCTTAACTGAACAACCTGTTTCTGGTGTGTAGGAACTAGGATGGCAGGAAATTCATAACTAATCCCAATTTCTTAACGCTGCAAAAATGTCATTTACATAAAGGGCTAGCCAGATCTCAAATATAGAAATGGTTGTGCAGAAGAGTTGACGTACTAAATACTTAAGGTGAGGGTTAAACTACTCAATGTTCTAGGCTTGGTGTCAATGTAGTAATGGTATTTTTGTTTGTTTTGTTTTTGGTAGTCCTCAATAATATCCAGGTAGAGCTCAAATTAAGAGTTTGTTTAGTGTCTGAAGTTACCAACAGGCATTGAAAAAAGTGATGACTTTTTCACACAACTATTGCAGCATCCCGATAGTCAACATGATTAAAATTCATTTACAACTGATTCATTTATGGTTGTTGTAGGCCAGAGTCTTGTGATCACCTTTTGCAAACTTTTAACAAGCATAATAGCTCTGTTACCAATTTAACAATTGCAGTAATTCACTTAACAACTGCTAAGAAACTCATAAAATGGGATAACATTCTATTAACTGTCTCACTTAGCAAGAGAAATTTGGTGCTCAATTGTGGTCGTAAGTCAAGAACTACCTACAATGATGCCAGATGATGTCCACAGGATTCCATAAATAAAACTTGATTTTATTTGATTCCTGATTCCTATAAAACAATAGCTTTTGAGAATCTTGTTAAGGTCATTTTTAGGAAATACCATTAAGCTTCATCCGAATATAAATATCCTGCAAAAAAGAGAAGCCAACATTGAAATCTGTTATATTTTAATGTGAATTCAGTGTGGGATTATGTACTGTTATCCACTACTGTTTTATTAATATATTGGGATAAGAACCAAAAGACTTCACATAGAAATCTTATCACTGGCTTGAGAAATAGGCTAACACTATTTCTCAGCTGCAAGAAAAAATGCTTTTCTTGGTTTCTGTCATTGCTTTGCATGAAGGTCTCTCAAAATGATAAGGGCACACACATCAGATTGATCCAGAGTTAGAAGACAACAGTGGCCTGAAGTGATTTTGTAGTTTAGGTATATCCTAAACTGGGGATAAGCAAAAGTCATACAGCTGAATGGATATAAGATTTTTTTTTAATCTGTCCATAGAAGGAGACATTATCTGGCCCATCTTCAAGCAGTAAATAATTTAGGGTTGGCATTTGCTGTACTTTATTTTCTTTTGAGTAATTGTTTCCAACAGCAATGTGAAATAATTATGAAATCGTGCTATTAAACAATACTAATACTATTGTCAATTGTGCTATGAAAATTCTTTGTCCAGGGCTATTTTTAACATTAGCATTATATTTGGCAGCTACCAGCATTCCAGGTTCCTCATAACGCACAGCTACAAATGGCCGGTCAAAGTTCTTGTTGTGCATTTTAGGGCTCTTAATAGCTGCTTGGTGGCTTCATATAGTTGCCTTTTTAATTTCCCTTAGTCTCCCTAGCATTAATAGTCAATGATGCTCTTCTAACTTGCAGTCCCTTCCCTCACTCACAAGGTATGCTACATGAATTCAAATCTTAGCCATATTAACAGTTGGGTCTATAATGCCCTCCCTCCTCATCTGAGGCATATAAAATAGTGAAATTTTGGGTGCCTTTTTATGATACAACCCACTCACCCCAAATCTGTGATGAACACACAATACTCCTTCCTCCTCCTGTTTTCCCCACAACAGCCCTGTGAAGTTGGGTTTCGGAGAGATTGACCGGCCCAAAGTCACCCAGCTGGCTTTCATGGCTAAGGTGGAATTAGAACACGCAGTCTTCTGGTTTCTAACCTGCTGCCTTAACCACTAGATCAAACTGACTGACAATTGCCATTATTAAAAGTTTAAGCATTTCTTCAAAGCATTGCATGGTTTACCTGTTTGGGTTGATCTCTAAGCTTACAAATATATGATAAAGATTCAGTGAAATGCTACTCTGCTTTGTTGAAAAACTGGGCAGTTCCTTAATGCACATCATTAGACATACAAACTGATCTAAAAAGCCCAACAAATTAGCCAGTAATCTTTGGCCATATCATCCCTCAACATCTTGTATATACGCAATAAGAAATACCCAATATTCATAATTTATACATGAATTTCTGTTAATATTTACCCATAAACATAAGAAATTTGATAGCACATAGGCAATAGTCTCCAGGCTGAAATCATATGATATGCATAATTGCACTTAACAATCCCCCTGATGGGTTATTGTTGTTTATTAAATGAAAAGCAGCTTTGGGAAGCTATAATCAGAAATGAGTCAGTAGCAAAGGGAAAAGGTTCTTAATTCTCTTTACCTCCAGCCACTCAAAATGATCTTTCCCAAGCTGTTTTGTTTCTAAGCAGAAAAGTGACAGTATTTTTTTTCCAATTGGGAAGAAAAGCAGTTGGTGAAAGGCAATTTCAAAGGCAAAAATAAACAAACAAACAAACAGCCGATAGGGAAAAGCTCCAGCAATACCTGAGCTCTGTTCCTCTTCCTACTGCAGTCTCTGGAAACTGCTGCTTTTTAATAAAATAAAGCATTAGCAGAATGGTACAAATAACCCTCCAGATAATGAAAATGCAAGTGTTGATTTTCAGACATCAAAACGAGTGGAAAAGATATGTAGAATCCTGTCTTATTTATTGATCTCAGCGATACACGATCGCAGCCATCATTTCATTTTTAGGAGGACTATTTTTGTATCAGATAGAAGCTCAGTAATCTCTGTATCAGTGATTTCTCTAGTCATCTCCACAACCTCACAAAGAAAATAAGTTGCCAGATCAGTTCCTTCAAACAGACCTATACCATTTAGTTTGAAAATATATATTCAGGCAGTCCTTCCCTTACTACCATTCATTTAGCGATCATTTGAAGTTATGATGGCTTGTCTTCACACTTATGACCATCCCCACAATCACATGCTCAAAGCTGTTGAGTGTTAGGGAGCGGTATGTGATTTCCATTTGTGATCTTTCCACTGGCTTGCAACAAAGTACACGGGGGAACTGGATTTGCTTAACAACTGCATGAGTCACTTAACAACTGCAGTAATTCGCTTCACAACCATGGCAAAATAAAAGTGACTTGCTTAGTAACAGAAACTCTGGTCTCACTTGTGGTTATAAGTCAAGGGCCACTTGTAAAAGTGAGGCCTAAACTCTCATAAAACCATAATAATTAGAATATGATGAACAGTTTACTTAATCACGTAGACTTGCAGAAGACAGTGCCTAAAATATACGATTATTACCTGAGAAACCAGAAATGGTCCAGATTCCAGTAGAATAAAGATTCCCGAGTCTAATGTAGAAGAATGCATTTTTCCATTGTTTGTGAATATTCTAGATTTTTTTAATGTCATACAGTATCTACTAGAAGATACAATAACTCTAGTTATGCACCTTAGCCTAATGCCAAATCTGGAAGCAAAAACAGATTGCTGGGTCAGTATAGAAGTGTGACTTGCATGTTCAGGATTATGGTTTACTGAGGCAGAGGAATAATAGAGAAATGTAGAATTGTTCAGAATTCAAGGAATTGAAAAGTACAAATTCAAGATTGAGACAATGCTTCTAAAATCAAGAGACTACAATTGATGGAGGCCAGAGTCCCAGGGGTTCTGTTCAATCTTACTTGTGACAATCAAGCCCAAAATATATTGAAGCAGTCTTTCTTCTATATTTTTGGAGTTTTCATCTGTAGATATGTATACTTTTTACAATATGGTAGGATTTCAGTCTTATCATCTGAAACACTGTGTTCCACAACAGGAACTACCGGTAATTAAATCTTAAGATCCCTGAAGTTTTCTACTGCTGATGTTCTAAAGTTTCTCCCACATGAATTAAGATTTGTCAGGGAGCACCGACACTTTTAAAGAGAAGTTATTTGGCAAAGCATGACGAGGCAATGCAGAATATAAACAAATGATGGCCTTCATTTATTTATTTATTTATTAGTTTAATTTCTATACCGCCCTTCTCCTGGGACTCAGGGCGGTGCACAGGGCAGAATTAAAAATACATACAACAATACAATTAAAATAGAATTAAATCAAAACCCTATTAAAACAATTAAAATTGTGATAAAAATTATAACCCCCCCTTAATCCAAGCCAGTCAAATCAAATAAACAGGTCTTCAACTCCCTGCAGAAGGCGCAGAGGTCGGGGGCCGTACGCAGGTCCAATGGCAGTCGGTTCCACCAGGTGGGTGCCCCCACAGAAAAGGCCCTTCCCCTGGGCCCAGCCTGACGACAGTCCACGGCCGTCAGTTCCCTGAGGAGGCCCTCCCTGTGGGAGCAGACCAGGCAGCGGGAGGCCAGCACCAGATGTTCCCTCAAATAAACCGGACCCAAGCCATTAAGGGCTTTATAGGTTAACACCAGCACCTTGAATCTC
>JANHFQ010001465.1:10035-23405 GCA_032468035.1 Aparallactus werneri
TGTTGCTCATCTATATACGATGGTGGTAGTGTGTCGTGTATAATGTGCTTTTTAGGGAGGGCTTCAGGAGGATAATTCAATATAAAGAATGAATTCAGTGAATATAGTTTGAAATCATGATTATTATTTTGAATTTTATGCAAACTGAACCAATTGTGATTTGCTTACTTAAACAAATCATGGTTTACCATGAGGCCATCCCCATTCTTTAAACATGCTGTAATTTCAATCACAACATACTTGGAGAATACCAGGTTTTTAATACCTTTATTAAAATGACCAAGCCATTCCCAAAAGCTGTAGTTAACATATTTACAATGTCTATGGAGATTCTCAGTCATCCAGGTCATGGTTGTCCCAAAGGTGCTTTTTGAAGAGGCAACTTTTCTTTGAAAATGTTTCACTTCTTATCCAAAAAGCTTCTTCAGCTCTTCAAAGAAAAACCAGAAAGTCTAGTTGCCTCTTGAAAAAGCACCTTTGGTACATATTTTAAAGTTCTAGAGTAGGGGTGTCAAACTGGCAGCCCACAGGCCAGATACATCACCCACAGACCATGCCCACCATGGCTCCACAAAGGCAAAAAAACATCACAATGCATCATGTAGCGATCGAGTTTGACACCCATGTTCTAGAGCAAGGAAATTTAATCAAGTCTACAAACTTTCTGGATGGTGTCTCTAGAACAGATGGTATCTTCCTTAGCTATCTGTCAGAGCCAGAAGCCATATATATGTTAGTTAATTGCTTCTAGCCTGCCCACTGTAGAGCCTGGGAATTTTGGAGGGGGAAGTTCTTGGTAAGAGGAGAGATAAACATAACATACATTCTTGAAAACGTCAAGTTTAACTGTAGCTTGCACCTGCAAGGCAGGAACTGAAAAGATGGCGCCAAGGGAGTGATCATGGATTGGACAATGTGATGGACTTATGGGTGCAAGAGGAGGGATTGAGAGTTTTCATTATGGGAAAGTGAAACCTGGAAATCCAGATTCGGGTTTCACGCAGTTGTGCTAACATGACTTTTCAAATAATTTATTACTTTGATGGAGTTTGTCTGTCACTGATGAATGGAGAAGGAGAGCTTACTTGGAATGCTGACACTATCATTTTTATAGTTCTCATAGGAATCCCAAGATAATTATATAAAGGTCAGATAAGGCTTTGGAATAAAGCCAGCATATAATTCTTTAGTAAGAGAGTAGTGATAGTCAGAAAAGCCAATAAATTTCCTTATGTTCAGTTCTGTTCACTCAAAATCCACCAGACAGTGAACTTTCAAATTTTATTTATAATCCATCTAGCTTCACTTTAATCACAAAGGACTATATAGGCAACACTAATCTTTTAGTGTTGTCTATATCCCTTATAAGTATCCCTTATTTACTAAATACTGTTCTGGTTCTGCTCAGCCTGATGTTAACACTTAGAAACATGCAGAGGCTTATCATTGTTTAATGCAACATTTTATAAGCCTCCTCCAGCATTACTCAGAAGTAATGGTCAGATATGAACGGCATTCTTGGCCTTTTAAGGCGACAGTATTTTAAAATGATTATTGTCTCAATTTTTTTCTACATGGTATGGTGCTAATCTTACCTTCAAATAAGAAAGAGAATATGTATATGAGTGTGTGTGTGTATTAACAGAGACAACTATCTTTGCTCACTTTAGGTCATGGAATTGGGGAGAAGAAGAGTCTGAGGGGAATCCTCAGTGTAGCCTCAGTTGTTTGCCTCTCAAGAGATCCTGTCTGTTTCTGAAGCCAATTTCAGAAATTCCAGTCCAGACTGCAGCAGGTTGGAAACTGGGACAGGCTAGTGCTTAGTCCAGACTGCATCTGTTGCAAAACCTGACTGGTTGAACCCCTGATTCTTGTTCTTTTTGCCTGTGCAAAGAAGGCTTGCTCCTCTGGCTCTTTGTGGACTGGCCTTTCTCCCTTTGGAGGGTAGTTTCTCACCCAAAGACTTGTCTCAGCTTTCTAGATACTGGCAAATGGATGCCTCCACATATCCTTTCCACCGTAACCCTGTTGACAGCAAAGCAGACCCTTCCCCCCCCTTTCCCCCCTTACTGCAACATTGATGCTCTGATGCCACAATAATCAAAGCATCAGGGGAAGAAGCTGCGCTTTTCCCCTGAAGATTCATGGAATTGTAGTGAGGAAGAACTGAGTTTCCTAGCAGCAAAGCTTGTTCTTACTTCACAACACAAAGATATAAAAAAATGAAGAGAAGGGTAAGGGAGCTTCTCAGTAAGGTGTGTGTGTTGGGGGGAGGAAGCAAGGATGGGCAGGCTTTGACCAATCTGGGTGGAAACCAAGAGGGTACCCAATAAGAGATGTAAAGTTCAGTGGAACAGCAGCTTCTAGGGGTTAAGGATAGTGTGTTAAGTTGAATGGGCCATTGTTGGGTCAACCACTAGATTATTAAAACCTACAAACAAACAAACAACCAGTGACTGCCAACTAGCAGAGAACAACCACTGAACAGCCCAAACCAAAATGGTTGCCCAAGAGAGGCACAGGCCCTGGAGGGGAGGGGCCATGCCAGGTGCAGCAGCCAATTGAAGCTGGAGTCACTAGAAGGAGTGAAGCCCTGGGAATCACACACCCCAAAGGGCTTAAGACGACTCCACTCAGAAAACAGCAGCTTTGAACTGAAGCTGGGAAACACAGGTGCAAGTGCATTCACAATTGTCTGGGAGTCAGAGGAGAACAATTCATCTGTTTTTGCATTCAGGAAGCAGTGAATGGCCTATAGTCTCAATGGGCAAACAGATCTGCCCTTTCTCACAAAATGACTCCCAGTTAAAAACGCATCCCAGGAATTTTGCTAAGATCTATTGTTAATATAATAACTACTGGTATATATTCATGCATATTAACAATGCTTTTTTTAAAAGGAAAGCTTCTTATAATGAATGATTTTCCCCTTTTGCACCAAGTTTGGCCCTTATTCATGATTGCTGGCATGCTTCTCCAGCCACATCATCCATTAATCACAGTTGAAATGAACCATATAAAGAAGCATCCCAAACTCGTGCTGGGATTGCAACTCCCAGAATTTCCAGCCATTTTACAGGATAACCATTTGTTTTCAGTTACAGGACATGGTAACTTCATCTCAGTGGGCAAGATATGGTCATTCTCTAATCAAACTCAGTTTATATTTTTACCAGACTGTTTACTGTCTCTGTTGGAACTTTCTTGGCATGGTCTATGACATTCATTTCTTTGTTGGTACACAATCCTTCTGCTTGATTTAATTTGGCACTTTCCACTATACTTACAAATATTGGCTCTGCTGAGATTATCTCTCTGGGCAAGATAAAGGGCTCAAATCATGTGCCTGAAGGTCCTTTCTGGGTCATACAAAGTCTCCCACTAGCTAAAAGTAAATGAACCAGTATAGTGCAAATAACTGTTTAAAATTACTTGAGGACCTTGTTCAAATTACCACCAAGTCAATAAGCTAATTGTTTGATTTTTAATTGTTAAATCACTCACTTTGCCAAACAGGATTCTGTGGAAAGATACAAATGGGAAAAGTCCATCCTGAAAGGAAGATTGGAATAAGTTGGATAGCGAAGTCGCATTCAATGCCATTTTAATCAGTCTTTAGTAATAGCACACAGCACTTCCAAGGTTATTCCAATAATTTCTTTGATCCCAATCCTCCATTTCATAACTTGCCCTCTAATACTTCCCTCAGTTTCATCAGGCACAATAACTTCTTCCAGTCTATCAGTAACTTGTAACAGAAAGAATAAAAGTAATCTTTGTGCTGTAATTTACCCACTTTCAGCATTGATGTGTTACAAAAATATGGGGCAGGGTAAATTAAAACCTTACTGGCAGACTCTTTGTTCCAAGGATATCACTATGACTGATACATAAATTTTAAAAAATGCCTGACTTCCAAAACCACAGGACATTTTACACTGTAGAACACTAGAACAATAAAGTAAAAGAAGAAACAGAGATACACTCTGAGAAAGCAAAACCATCACAAAAATAATTTTACAGGGGCTTGCCACCATTGTATTCCTAGGATATTGTACCCCAAGTTGTCAATGTTTTGCAACATGTCATCATGGTGGGAGCCATGCCAATCTCTGGAGGAATATTATTCCAGAGGGTAGGTACCATCATAGAGAAAGCATGCATTTGGAGTCTCACCAAGTAACATTGTTTAATTGCTGCATCTTACTGGATAGGGAGAAATTATGAGAGACACTGTATGTGAACTATCAGGTAACCAGGGCCTATACCATGAAGGGCTTTATGGTGATAAGAACGTCTTGAATTGCACCTGGAAGTCAACTGCTACTTGTGCAGCTTGTGAAACAGCAGGGGTTGCAAGGGCATATTGTGGCGTGCCCAATGCTGCCAGTGTTGCTTCATTCTGGACCATGTGCAACTTGAGTGCTTTTCAAAGACATTTTTTCTGTGACATTTTATAGATACAAAAATTGGACATTGAAGAAGCAGCATAGAAAAAGTATTGACTTTGAATGTTGATGTTGGAGAAAACTGAATACCATGGGCTGCCAAGAAAACAAACAATGGATCATAGAATAACTTACTCCAGAATTTTCACTCAAGGCACACATTACCATCCTCAAATTACCATATTTTAGACACATTATGTGAAGACTCAGATCCCTTGAGAAGTCCGTAATATTAGAAAGGCAAAAGGGAAGAGAAGAGAATGCCCAGCAGAAATTGGATAGGATTGATTAGAGGTTGGGGACAAATTCAGGAGAAGGCTTGTTTATGTGGTTGAGAGTCAACACACACCTGATGAAACACAATCAATGCATTACCACAAAGGGAATGATAACCACTAACTTGGATGGCCTTAAAAGCAGATTGGAGAAATACATAGGATAAATAGCCTTGTCAAGAGCTATTAACTTGAGATTTCATGTTACTTCCAAGTTGGAAGTACCTCAGAGGCATATGGATGGCTATTTTGAGAAACAAATTTTAGATAAAAATGGGCCTCAGCTTGATTCAGCAGGGCTGTTCATATGGTCGTATATTTTTTATGGAAAGCAGCTTCTTTGCAGAGACTTTGGTTTTGGGCTTTGCCCAATCAAGAAAATCATTCCCCTTCTAATATCCTGAGACTCTAGCTACCAAATCAAAAATTACCTAGTGATTAAATTCATATTTCTAACATTTAGTTAGGTTTATTATAAATACATAAATACCAATGTCCAGTTTGAATGATAAAGGAATAGTCCAATTTTCAACAGTTATGGTCTTGCATGAAAGGGATTAGATAGGAGAAACTTTTAGAGGAATAAACAAAAGTTCCCTTCATGTATACAGTTAAGATACCAGACAGTTTTTAGAATGCTTCATGTCATATGAAAACAAGGGGTCCTCTCACAACATCTTAATCAAAATCTATAATTAAAAATAATATTTCTAATTAATTTATTCCACAGATAAGGAATTGGTGACAAGTATCTTTGACAGTGTAACTGCTATGCATCCTCCTTTGTTTTTCAGCGGCCTAAACAGAAAGAGGCCAAATCTTTTTTATGTCTATTCATGTACTACAGTAACAAGTAGAAGCTGCCTTGTGGTTCTGATTATCTAAGGTGGGGAAAGGATCAAAAAGAGATGGATCATGAAGGGTGGTGCTTGTTAAAGTTTATTAGATGCCTATAGGATGCAGCAGGCAGTACTCTGAAGCTGTTTCCAAAAAATCAGCATAATAAGTAGTTGAGAATCAGCAGCTCAAAGAACTGAAGTTCAGAGAAATGGAAAAAAACCAACTTATTTAGTCACTGCCATGCTGAATTTGTCTCTATTACTAAATGCTGTGCCTGGATTGAGTTTCCAGTTAATGTTAACAGAGAGTGTGGTGTTGAATGTAGCAGTCTTCCCCCTCCCAAAACCCACTGCATATATGTTCACCCTGTTGACTACAATGACATGAAAAGCTCTTTTCTCAAGAGTAGGACTATCTGGTCAGGGCAACCACAAGCTGGATGACCACTAGTTGACAATAATGATGCATGTGAAACATGTGAAACAAAATTATGAGAAATCCACTGCTTCCTGTGCATGCTGATCTTCCTCATCTATCAATTGGCAGGTGTAAATCCAGGAAGCCATCTCTGGCACTTGCTCAACAGCTGTCTAACAACTTTGACATCAACTCGCAGTGGAAAGCCAAATGAGCTGCAGAACGCCCAGATACAGGCAGTTATGTAGATGACCCTACACAAAAGATGCCAGGTTTTGACCTTCTTCACCAGCATTGGTCAACTCTGAACAGCATCCATACCCAACATGGCATCTGCCAGGACTCATTGTTTAAGTGGGGTCTTGTCTCTACCCCTCAGTGTGACTGTGGTGCTCCTCGACAAAATATCCATTACATTGTTTCCGAATGTCCATCAAGAGCTTACATGGCGATGGCCAAATGTCTGATTTTTTCAATATAGACCACCCTGTCCTTGAATGGCTTGGTGGACTAGACATTAACATTTTAACTGCTATAAGTCCATGCACTGTATTTGCCATATCTATATCTATAAAACAGAGGTGAGTGTGTGGGTGTGTGGGTGTATGTGCTCTATAAGCACTTACACGCCTGCACCGATCCAGCCCAAACTTGCCACATACATACCTTGCTGTTGTAAGATCAGCATTGGGGAGGGTCTTGAATGCCTTGGGGAGATCTGCACCCCCAAAAAGGGTGCCAAAGTACAGACCCTCAAAAACAAATCTCCAAACCTGCAATGCGCATGCACATCACATGGTGCATGCGCAGCATGGAACAACAGCCCATTAGGCCCACTTCAGATGCTTCCCTCCCTGCCCACACCCAATGACATAAAGGTGGTTGGCCAACACCACAATGGTCGTCGGGAGCATGGGGCGATGGTCGGTGAGTAGCCAGTCACCAGGTCCCCTTGTGCTGCTGCCTGAGCTGCCTGGCCCCCTTCCACTACTTCCCCCACTGCCCAGAGCCGATGGTAAAAACAAGCTTTGGAAGCAGAGGGGGCGGGGAGTGATGATATGCTAGACTTAGGTGCTGCTTGAAAGGCAGCTAGCCAGCAGGCAGCCTTTTTCCTTGCTTTTGGGGCAATGGCAGCCCCACCCCCACTGCCTGCGCCATTGCCACTGCCTTCTGACCACTGCCCCGCTGGCTGGCCACCTTTCTGGGTGTCGGGGAGTGGTTGGGAGGTAGCAGCAATGGCGGAGGCAGTGGGGATGGGGCTCCATTGGCCCTTAAGCAAGGCCAATGGGTGGCTGCTCCTATCGTGGCCTCAGGCACTGAGGAGCAGTCAGCCTTTTCCCTTGCTTTTGGGGCAACGGTCCCAGGCCACAGGGCAGGGAGTGCTGCCGGCGATGGTGGAGGCAGCACTGTGGTCCCTGGCCATGGGACAGGAAGCACTGCAGCCCCTGGCCATGGGGCAGGGAGTGCGGCTGGCAATGGTGGAGGCAGAACCATGGCCGTAGGGTGGAGAGAGCACCGCCGGCGATGGTGGAAGCAGCACTGCAGCCCCCGGCCATGGGACAGAGAGTGCAGCCGGCGACGGTGGAGGCAGCACTGTGGCCACTGGGGGGAAGAGACAGTGCCACAGCTGCCAGCGACAGTGGAGGCAGTACCACCGCCCCCCACAATGTGACTGCCTATGCTACAAGTCTACCCAGGCAAAGCTAGGTAAAAAAGCTAGTTCTAAATAAAATAAATGCATGTGAAACACTGGTGTTTGAAATCATCTATAGGGGTGCATCTGGCATGGCCCATTTTTTGCCGGCAGAATGCTGCTGAAGGCCAGGGAGGCCGTAAATGGGCTATGTGGAGGCTTCCCAGGGAGGCTGAAAATGGTGCACGGGGGGCTCGTTTGGCCAGCAGAGGCACTGCAGGCTGGTCCTTTGATATCTCCAGGCCGGTCCCGTGGGCCAGATTTAAGCACCCCACAGGCTGGACCCGGCCCATGGGTTGGGTTTGAGTATGACACCCCTGTGCTATTGCTATGGTTAATCTTATTTTGGGGAAAAGAGTGTTCCATAAGGCAGGCACTACAGCATAGAAGACACATCTTCTGTCACCTACCAAATGCAGGTTTGTAGTTGATGGTACCTGCAAAATGTCTTCACTGCTAGATCTAATGGGGTAGGCTGATATAACCAGGGACAAGTGGTTCCTCAGATAAAGCTGGTCCCAGGCCATGAAGGGTTCCCAAAGTTAAAACCAGCTTTTGAATTGGACCTGGAAGCAAACTGGCAACCGCTGCAGCTCATAGAGGAGACATCTAATATGTGATGTTCTAGAAGAACATTTAGCTGCCTACCCTGCTGCATACTGCACCAGCTAAAGCATCTGGATACTCTTCAAGGGCAACACTATGTAGTGCGCATTGCAGTAATCCAATCTGGGGCAAAAGTGACTGTAAATAGGGCCTGTCAATCCAGGAATGGGCACAAGTGGCACACAAGACAAAGCTGTGCAAAGGCTGTCCTAGCTACAACTTGTTGAACTTTTACTATGTCTGGTGTTCTATTTCCTCCTTTCACATAAGCGTACTCAAAACAAAGAATTTATATCCAATTATATTCTAAAGGTAATGTTTCTCTGTACATTTAAACAGTGGTGGGATCCTACCGGTACACTGGTTACCCGCTTCGTGGGCGCGCTTGGCGAACGCCAGTCAAACGTGCGCTGCGCGCGATTGACTTACAAATCTTGGTGGTGCTTTGCAAACACTGTAAAACAACAGCTGCGCGCTGCATTTAAATCTATCTGCCTTGCTGAAATTTTATAACTATTTATTTTACTAGTAGCTAACCCACAGGTAATATGAGTGTACTAAGAACTTCTAAAAATGCTCAACAGAAAAGAAGCAGAAAAGCACAAGAAGCCTATAATCTGTAATTTATGTGAACAATGATCCTCAGCGGGAAAGATGTTTAAAACATCTGGTGAATGCTGAACAAGTTACTAGAGGCTAATCTTTTTACAACCCTTATTTTGCCTATTGTAATAACCTCCAGAGCCACATGTGGAGTTTGACATAGCTTAAAAGCCTTGCTAGGAGTAAGTCCCAGTAATCACAGTGTACAGGTAGTCCTTGACTTACGACCAGAACTGAGCCCAAAATTTCTGTTGTTAAGTAAGACATTTGTTAAGTGAGTTTTGTATCATTTTGCAATCTTTCTTGCCACAGTTGTTAAGTGAATCACTGCAGTTGATAAGTTAGTAACACACTAGTTAAGTGAATCTGGCTTCCGCATTGGTTTTGCCTGTCAAAAGGTTGCAACAGGTAATCACATGACCTTGGCAACCATCATAAGTGTAAACCAGTTGCCAAGATCTGAATTTTGATCACATGATTATGGTTCTGCTACAAAGGTTGTAAGTGTGAAAAACGATTCTTTTTCAGTACTGTTGCTACTTTGAACGGTGACTAAATGAATCGTTTTAAGTACAGGACTATCGTTCTATACTATTCTGATTTCTGAGAATGTGGGCTTACTTTTGCAGAAACAATGTTTAGAATTTAGGGTGGTTTCAACTGATATTCCCTCCCTCTCCCTTTTTGTTTATTAAATCTTACGAGAGACAGAAAGACTAATTTAACCTACTATCGCACACATTTCATTTTCAGCAATGTTTTCAAAGGAAATAGTAGGGTTGTTTTTTTTACTGAGGTTGGTTTCTTACACACAAAGCTTTAAATCAGAGGAATTTTCTTTTCAGCAGAATGTTTGGAAGACAACATTCCCCAAAAGATTCTGAAATCTTTCAAGCTTTCAGTTTCCATTCTAGGTCAGGGATGTCTCTGGAGCCATTAAGAGCAGCAACAGACAGATGGCAATGTTCTTGGCAGCACATTAGTAAAAGTAAACAAGCTGATTGCATTTAGTCTGCAAGTACACAGCATGTGGCTTACCTTTAGGCCAGAATTTATAGGAGAATGGCTGTAGTGTAAAAGATTGGGACTCTGACAAGGACGACTCAGGTTCAGATGTTTACTTAGTCCTGAAGTGTGCTGAGAACTTTTACTACCTCACACTCACCTCATTTTGTGAGATTGAAAAGGAGGCAGATGGCCTGCACAGCTTGGAGGAAGGCAGAGGTAAAACTATCTATCCTCCTCAGGCTTCCCTTAGCGGTTCCAGGTTAAGCGATGAGTGAAAGAAAATGAACTGCAAGCGTCTATTCCCTGAAGTACTGGATGTGATATGATGTCAAGTGTTATTCTGTCCAATTGGTTGTGCAAATGGAGCTTGCTACAATACCTCAACATGTTCATCCAGTAAAGTCTAGTCATAACTAATAATGTAATGGCCAATACAAACTGCAGAGAGCAGAGCGAAATATGCATACCTTAATATGACAATCACTGTTGAAAGGGACAGCCTCCTCTTTCTAAGGTTTACCATGGGCTTTATTTGTCCATCTGATTAAAAATCATGCAGGTGGCAGACTAGAAAATCTCAATCCCGTCTCTTGCAATCCCTTTCTTACCCATAATTTAATTACCGTACATAGGAAAATTGTATGGAAAGATTCTGTACCTATTGAATCTTTAGAGAACCACATCTACACTGGGGTATGGCAGACTTCAACAATGCTTAGCAAAATTATTTAAGAACAACGCAAGCAGAACTAGTCTTTATTTGTTTCCCAGCACAATCAGATCTAGGCAAACTGACTTTTCTATACTTTCATTCTCAGCTCTGCTGTTAAGCCACTGATCTGGAACCCAAAATTCCATGAGGTCACTGCCCAAAATCATGTAGCCTTTGCAGAAGCTTACTGTAAAGAGACATAAAGATGTCATCTAAGTTTCAGACACTGTGCCACAGAAAACGAAAGAAAAACTGCATCCCAAATCATTACAGGAAGGACGATCCAATATGGATGCTGGAGTGAAACCTGAGCTTGGTTCCTCCAAGGCTTTGCAATGCTTATGGAGTCTGACTCAATCAACACTGATGCTGTCATAACTGGGTGAGAGCCATGCCCGGTGCCTGTTTTAACTTAAGTCTTCCAGGACTAATAGGATATGAATGCAGAATAAGATGAAGGGAAATTCATTTAGACTGAGTGGCAAGGCCTTTGTAGTGCCACATGCCCTGTTGATTATCAGGAAAGAAAGCCAACATTAATTACCATCTTTTCAGCTCTCAGGATGCCCGGCTTCTGGATTGAGAGAAGGATATGATCAGTGACACAAATTGGGATGTCAGCCGCAATATCCTGAATCCACCTAAGGTTGGAAAATGAGAACTGGCAAATAGAAATTGGGAAGTTACACAAAACTTGCAGAGAATAGTCTGCTATATTTCGTCTGCTATATTTCCTCTGAGAACCAAGTACATGGGATTATTCTTAGTTCCACTCCACTGAGCTTGATCTATAGAACTCTGTTCCAATGATCAATGTCTAATATATTGAAACTGTTTGAGAACTCAGTCATGTACATCAGAATTGTGCAGTTCCAGGCCCCAAAACCATACTGGAACCTTTAAATGCCTTGGTTATTGCCCCCAAGATCTGCAAAGTTTTGCAAATTGCATTTTTAACATGATTTTTAATAAATTACCATATTACCTATTTTTAATTAAATCAAATGGAAAGTCAGTGTAGGTTTTGCCCATTACTTCCATGATATTTAAAAAGAAAGTGTGGCCCAGGAAAATTTTAGCAGCCCTGATCTACAAAAAAATAGATCAATGCAGATATTTATTTACCTGTAATACTTTGCCTTTGTTATTCTTAGACAACTGAAAATGCTTTGGTCCAGGAATGTTCACACTGGCTGCCAAGGTTAGCTAATTTAATATACCACCTGTTCTGTATTTTCATGCCACTGTAGTGTTAGATTCTTTTTATAAAACCAAGAGCTCAGTGTTAACCTTCAATATTTTAGAGCTGAACAGAATTGATTAGTGGATGGGAAAAATATATCCCAACCTTGAATTCTCTTCTCTCCTTTCCTGTAACTTACATTACAACCTAATTAATTCATTTATTTAGAGTACTATAAGTATTTCTTTTTTGTTCTTATTCATACAATATCTATCCATTTTACTATTTAAAATAAACAGCAGTTTTGGAGATAGAAGTCCACAAAGTTTTATTTTTTTATTTTTTTAAAAAAACCTCTCATTTATCATTGGAGACCCAATTAAAATTGATCTTTTTTTTGCTTCACTTTAAGATGTGGGGTACTTCAGATCCAAAATTGCTTTGGATGAGCATGGATGTGCACAGTGTCTCCTTTCATAATTGGCATATTTTCCTGAGTTTGCTCAATAACTACATGATCCTAGGAAAATGTGTATTTAAGTTCCAACATGGTGCAAGAAGTGTTTTGGAACACGAATACAGTGTCAGCAGCCCCTCCTTAATTAAAAAGTCTATTTTCCTGGGATTGCTATGGGAGTCTAGAAAAAAAGCACAGCTACTTTAAGGAGGTACCCAGAGTTTGGAGTATACAGTGCATGTCACACCCATTCCAAAGTTCCCTTTTGCTTTAGATCTGAAGTACTTGATATCAATGTAAATAGTGTGTAGGGAGGGGAGGTCATTAGATGTAATTTATCTTCCAACAGCAGATATATGGTGGGGGCCTGTTCAGCTTTTTTTCAACCAGGAACTTTTCACAATAGCTTTAGTTTATTGTAGCATCTGAAGCTGGGGGACAAAGCTGGGATGGATCCAAACTAGTCTGATTATTTGCCAGTCCTTGAAACTCTTCCTGGTTACACAATAACCCAGACAGATTGAGAAGGGATCAGAATCGGAATAGAATAGAGCTGGAAGGGACCTTGGAGGTCTTCTAGTCCAGCCCCCTGCTCAAGCAGGAGAACTTATACCATTTCAGATAAGGGACAGTCTAGTCTCTTCTTTAAAACCTCCAGTGATGGAGCGCCCCAATTTCTGAAGGCAAGCTGTTCCACTGGTTAATTGTCCTCACTGTTAGGAAGTTTCTCCTTAATTCCAGATTGCTTCTCTTTTTGATTAGTTTCCAACCATTGTTTCTTGTCCTGCCATCTGGTGCTTTGGAGAATAATTTGACCCCCTCTTCTTTGTCGCAGCCCCTCAAATACTGGATGAAACTGACAAAAGTTATTAGCTCTTCTTTTCCATGAGGAAGATTCAGACCATTGTGTGAATTGTCTCCATCTAATAGCCTTGAAAAGGAAATATGTTCTAAGTCGACCATGTCTAAGAAGTAGATAGAAACAGTAATAGTTGCCTTAATTTCAGAAGCCAAGAAGTGGTGTGAGACAAGTGTTCCTGCCAGAGGGAAAACCAGAGAGGCCTACACTCAAAATTTCAAACACTAAAAAAGCCAATAATCATGGAAGAGATGGAAATAAATAAATTC
>JANHFQ010001465.1:60511-71712 GCA_032468035.1 Aparallactus werneri
GCAGCACCCTAATACTGCATATGCATAGGAAGCGGGTGGCTGAGTCTAATGAGCTCTTTTCTTTATAGGCAGATGTTCCTTCTTGTGGGAATACCTTCAAACATGGCCCCCATTACCTCCTTCTCAAATGCAAGAAGGCCTTCTCAGCAGCATTTTCTAATGTACTCTTGATGTACAAATTAGGTGCACAAAAATTGCTTAATCCTGTGAGAATATTCCCTGTTGACCTCTAAAGATCAGGTGGAAATGTAAGACTATTGAGGCCTCTCTGTATCCTTTGAAGCAATTGGAGCCTACAATAGGCTTATTGTAGCCTGTACAAGAAGTGATTTTCTCTTATTGAAAGCTTGCCAATCCTATGTCTCTCAAAGGAAAGCTAATAGTAGAAAACCATCTGAATTGGTTCCCATATTGTCACTGCTGTAGTGCAGAATGCTAAAAAAAACAAACCAATAACAACCAAAAACAAGTATGAAGATTTAGCTCACCCAGGTAATTGTAATAGCAAACACTGCTTCTCCTAATGCCTATATCGCTGCATAATTTTTTGGCTAAGGGTGTATGGAGAGCTATTTCTGACTCTGCTTGTAGTCTGTCTGTTGAGGTGGGTTGAGTGGAATAAACTCTGCACTTAGTGGACTAGCTCAATTGAAACCAAATGAATAAATGTTTGATCATGATTAAACAATATTTTGTGCTCTGTCTGTCAAGCACAAAAACAGAGGAAAATTGCAGTTTGTGCCTTATTAGAGCCATTCAAACTTTAAGCTCACATTTTTGGCCAAGTCGAACCTGTGTGAAAGTCCCCCTAGCCACAGCCAATAAATGATCTTCCAATTTTAGCTGTGGATCAAGGAGGACACCCAAGTTGCGCACTCGGTATGAGGGGGACAAAGTCTCCCCACTCAGAACAAAAGATGGACAAGGAATTGGAACTCGG
The DNA here is from genome assembly GCA_032468035.1 of Aparallactus werneri. NCBI lineage: Eukaryota > Metazoa > Chordata > Lepidosauria > Squamata > Lamprophiidae > Aparallactus > Aparallactus werneri. The sequence goes on from JANHFQ010001465.1 coordinate 61,452, forward strand.
GAGGGGTCGACCCAAAGCCACTCAGTCTTGTCAGGGTTGAGTCTGAGCCGATTAGACCTCATCCAGATCCCCACCGCCTTCAGACACTGGGACAGCACTTCCAGGGCTTCATTGGGGCAGCCAGGGGCAGAGATGTACAGCTGAGCGTACTGATGGAACCCCACCCCATGCCGTCAGATAATCTTGCCCAGCGGTTTCATGTAAATATTAAATAGGAGGGGCAAGAGAACCGGAGTCGATCCAGAAGAATACCATGGTCAATGGTATCGAAAGCCATTGAGAGGTCAAAAAGGACCAGGACAGAGGAACATCCCCTATCCCGGGCTCGCCGGAGATCATCTACCAATGTGACCAAAGCTGTTTCCATGCTATAACTGGGTCTGAAACTGGATTGAAAGGGATCCAGATATTCAGCTTCATCCAAGGACCGAAGGAGTTGAAGCGCCACCACCTTCCCCAAAAAGGGACTCAATCCTACCAAGACTGAATATTTGGGCTACCCTGATCTGGGGATATTTCAGATGGATACTTTAATCTGACACAGGGATCAGTAAATGGATTTCTCAAACTTCACCTTTCCAACCTGCCTTATCAAATAACCAATCTCAGCTGCACAAATCCAGACAATGGATATACTGTAATTAAGAAAGACAAAGTGTTGCCCACCATTTAATAGTTGCTAGGTTGATAGGGGCAAAAGAGAAGTTTATATTACTGTCCTTACAGTGTCGTATGGAAAGGTTATAGGGCAGCAGCTCAGCATGATCCCAATTTGGATGCACATGAAAGGTATGCTGTGGGGATAGCACAATTTATGCTGATACGATTACCTCCATATGATTACCTTGGACTCTGGCTCCATAGGAAATCAGAGCCGAGTGACTATGTGGATGAGCCCTTTGTTCTCTTTAAGTATAAATCTAAGACAAGTTTTTACTGGCTACAAAACTATCACTCACATGGTATCTTGCTGGAGCTGAGGTTGATTTGCTGATTGACAGAGGGTGGTATGGCAGAATTTATTTCCTCTTTTGCAACTTCCAAGAGCATCTGCTGAAGACAAATACAGTAGAAAAGGAAAACTAAAGACTGGAAAATTGTTAGTTCTGTCTTAACTGACATATTTTTCATTGACAAAGAGCTTGGCAAAATCCTGTCCCTGTGGGTGTGGGAAGGATCAGTACAGTATCCATGCTCCTCAGTTTTTCCAAACATTCAGCCAAATGGATATGGTCTGTAAGTCACTGGGAGTTGGGCAACCTTTAATTTATAACCAACAGCAACAACAATAAAGGACATATTGATTGGAATGTGCAACTTACGTGCATTCAACACCTTATGTTTTAAATGAAAACTGTCGAGGGAGAAAAACTCTACTTGAATAAATACATGGAACAACATAGGAAAGTAAATATAGAAAACTGCATTATATACTGAGGTTTCATTTCACCCAGTACTTTAGATACTGATGAACTGGAGTTCTAAGGACTTCAGAAAGGATCTAGTCATGTTGTTACTGAACGTGGGCCTCTGCTATGGATTTATACACAGGAAAATGTTTCCTAAACTCAATATCCTTATGCCAAAACCTTACCTCATATTCCTTTAGGAAGCCAGCATTGGACTGAGAACAGTTTTTTGCATGGTGCTGAACAAAACTTTTGAGAGAGACTGGATGGGAGCTTGAAAAGACAATAAATGAATTTATTTAGTTGCTCATTGCAGTAATTTAATATCAGCTGACAATTTTACACAGAGAAATCAGCACCCATAAAGACCCAGTACTATTGGTTGATATTACTGTATAGGTAAGAAGAGCTGACATCAGTATGCTGGGCAAAGTACTAATGAAGATTAAGAATAAAAGTGGATAATGCTATAATTGTACTAAAAAGGAAGCTGATGTTATTGTAATGCAGGGAAAGACAAAATTGTTTACTGTAAGTATGTTGCATGGACATCTGATTTCCAAAGGTCCTTCTCAATGTGAAATAAAATCCCTAGATTTGTTCCCCTTATACTTGTACAAGCTCTGATCGGGCACAATAGAGTGCTGATCTGCTTGAACGTAAGACATAAGAAAGTTTCCATGGTTGATAACTTTTGTAGGGCAAGTACTATTAGGCTAAGAATGATAGATATGATGGGGAACCTAACAAGGATTGCATGTGTGGAAAGAAACTTACATCTCTGACAGGCCAATGAGTGGATCTTCAGAGATCTTCTCTAGGATGCAGCTATGCAGGAAAATGTATTGCCCCTGGGAAGCAGAAAATATGGTTTACCTACACAGCATATTTTGAAATAGAAATGCTACATCTAATGCTACTGAGGTGCAAAACTGAGAGGTCCCCCTCCCCCCAGTATAGATTATCAAAACTATAGAAAAATTTAACCCTGGGGATTTAAGTAGGAGAAAAGGATAAGCAGGACAAGTCTGAAAGACTGTAATCCAGTTGGTGATACTGTGAATGATCTCTAGATTTGATAGGTTCTCTCACATCATATCTTCTCACATTTTCTATGTAGCGCAATTTCCTAATGAGCCTTCATTTTGTAATACCTGCTTCTTATAACCTCTGGAACATGTCTCTCATCTCTAACAATATTTAAATTAGTTTCCTGCTAAAAATTGGTGGGATAGTGTTTTGCAATGGATCTTTAGCACCATCTCAGGGGCTGCAAACAGCCACACAAAAAGGACAGAAAATTGTATGTGGGTCATAGTCTATTCATTCCAATGTAACAATTCTTTTATCTATTTTAGCTTGGTAATCATCAGTTCTCATTACTGAGGTTTTCGTTTCCTCCTCCTAATGAAGGTTTCCGTTCCATTATAATTTCACCATCTCCGCTGGTGACTAATATTTCATGGGAAGGAAAAAACTTTCTCGTATCCTTAAATAATTGGATAGTTGCAGATCTAAGAGAGAGGTCCAGGTTTTCTCACCAGCGTCTCTATCATACAATGCCGATTCATTCGAAGACTGTAAATGGTATTGAAGATATCAACCAGCTTCTCATGCTTTAACTGCTGTAGGAGCCGATCAAGGGCAATGAAGGTGCCTGTGCGGCCCACTCCTGCACTGCAATAGAAGGGAAACCAGAGATTCCTCTCAACAAAATGTTTCACGTTTTTCTTTGTTTTACCCATTCTCACTTCCATTCTTTCAAAATCCAGCATACAAGGGAACTCCTGTTCCTTCAGAAGATGAGGAAGATGCAATACAGTTCTTGAAATTTAGACTTTCTTGTCATCATAGTTAAAAAGCATTCCTTTTTAAAAAAAAAAAAAGTAAGAGCAGTATTTTCATAGCCAAGAGTTATACTTAACATTTCTGGGGCTTGAGGATCAATAAGTAAAGAGACACATCTCTTTATCAAACAGGAATGACTTTGAAGGAGATTTTGGAAATTTATTTAATACTTAATATTTAATATTCTCCTTAATGCCGCTTAATGTTTTAAAGGTCATAATGTTTTAATGTTTTTAATTGTTGACTGCTTTTAATGATTGTTTTTATTGTTGTGAGCCACCCTGAGTCTGGTAGAAGTTGGGTGGCATATAAATTTTAATAATAAATAATAATATTTCTTGTTTTTAACTGAAAAAAGTCTTTTTAAAAATGAGCATTCATGTGGGTTGATTTCAACTTACCTCCCATGTACCAGGATAGGTCCACATTCATTTACACTCTGCATATGTGCCCGTACCAGCTCTATGAAAGTGATCATGGAAATGGTAGACTCAGGAATACCATGATTAGGCCATGCTGTGTAGTGTAAGTGACTCAATCTTCGCTCCATATTTAATCCTTTCTGCAATAGGAAAGGACTATGTTAATGTCTACGACAAGAGGTCAGGTAACGGTCTGGGCCAAGAAAGAGAATAACAGTCTGGCACAATCAACTGACTGTTATCACATGTTATATCGCAGACTAGGTCCTACTGTTAAAATTGCAGGTGAAAAGAGCCTTGCCCTGGTACTATGTGAGATAATTTTGGTGAATTTCAGCTATTGCAATGAAGAAAGCTGATCCAGGAAGAGGCCCTATTATTAAGAATCAATATCACAGCACAATGATTAACAGAACCTATTTGCTGTATTGATCTGGGAAGATTTGGGAGTACTTTTCAGGGCTTCCACTTACATGCTGCAGTTTAAATTCCCGCGTTGTCCACTCATCGGCAAAATTCTGAGCAAGAAGATGAATGCTAATTTCTCCAGAAGAGACATGAGAGATGTCTGTTGGCCAGTAGTATTCACATAATACCTATAAAAAATAGGAGGACTGTTAGCACATTTTCAAAGGTTTAGAAGAAAGAGCAGTTTAAACAATATTAGTAGAAAATAGCCATGCCAATGCTAAAGCATACTGTTGGTGGCTGTCCTAGCTCAAAATGCTTTGTGTAATATATACACCACACAGTAGGGATATGCTGATTATTCCACCAATTAAAAACAGATGGAAAACAGGGTATGAGAGATCGGAGTCAGTTTTATTAACCACACTGCAATTGACATAAATCTACATCTGAGACATTAATAGATCAATTATATTCATATTTTACTTGTCAGAATTAGAGAGGGTGAAAATGAAACAATAATATAAGACCACAAGTAAATAACTGGGCAATGGAAACTTCTGCTCATCTAATACACATATTGCCCAGAAATCTATCTGTAAATCCCAATTTCCTTTGTGACCGGCTGCAGTATGTAACACCACTATACAGTAATTCAAACAAATGCTTTTTCTACAACAAATGTCTGTTGAAATAACTTGCTCACTAACTTGCTCACTAGCTAACTTAGTTAAGCACTAACTCAATATAATAATTTCACAAAGCTACATTCCATCATTTTAAACAGAAATCTTAGGAATATGTTAAGTATCTGATACAAGGTCTAGTCTAACCTTCCGCTAGAACTAGAAAAGCAGGGTTCTAACAATATTCATGAAAGTAAGTCTTTCTCCCTCATATTTATTCAGGACCACTCATTATTAAGAAGCGTTGATGTGTCAGAGTGAGGAATAATAATTTCCTCTATAGACCTACCCGTCCATTCTCCATGCCCACTGTCAACATCACAATAGTACAGATGTTCTGCTCCCACACCAGTCTCCAAAAATCATCCAGAGTTTTTTTCAAAGGCCCTTGGGTAGCAATGAACTCCTGTGGAGAGTTGTAACCCTGCAACAACAGAAAGAGATTTCAATAATAAAACTGAGTATTTTTACTGGAGACAGAATCATTAGAAAGCAATCCACCTTCTCATCTTGAAGAAGGCTCTCTTTCTCTCCCATTGTAACTTTAAATCTTAATATAAATATGGATATGAACTAGCGAATATTTGATATATCTCACTCTCTGTTAATTTTTTGTGCATTATGCATAGGAAGTCTTTTAAATTCTTAAGTAGAACGTTGATATCATCAGCACCCTTCAAATGATCTTCCAATTGAGGTTTTATAATTGACTTAATTCTTCAAAATCCTAGTCCTAAAGGATCAACTTTCCAATTAATCAACAATTACTGAACATTCTTTTAAAATATTTAACAATCAAGGAGCAACATAGAGTAGAACATTGGGTCATGAACACTTCTGTTCGTGACCAAATCGGGTGATGACCAAGATTTTTGCAAATCTTTTGCTTCTGGTTGTGAACAGATCCTTGCATGGCAATCAATAAAGCTGTGTTGATTTTTCCCTGCCGCAGTGATTTCCCCTTCTGCGCATGAGCAGTCAGTCTTGCTTCCAGTCACTATCAAATTGGATTGTGACTGAAGTCCTGGAATGGATTATAGCTGTGACCTGAGGTTCCACTGTAACTAGAAAGCTCAAAATCCATAATTCCTTCATATGCCATATTCTATAGAAACAATTTAATGTACAGTATAGCAACTAGAGAGATCCTGAAGAAAGGGAAAATGATCCTTTCTAATAATAGTTCACATGATGAAAGAATGATTGACTGGCAAGATAGTGTGAATGGAACTAATCCAATGTTATTTGGAGAAGAGGATGCTCTACATTTATTTATTAATCAATTTCTTTGTTACTTCTATCACCGGAGCTTCCCAGAACTACAGGATACTTTAGCTGAAGGAACTCTGAACCTATAGTAGAACAGAGTATAATATTTCAACCTTTAGTAGAAGCTCTACTAAAAGTCTGCTAAAGGATTTTTTCTGCCCAAACTAGACAGGAATCTAGTACATGCATCCCTAGTTATGTATGCATAAGTGCATGGAGCTGGGTCATCCTTAGGCAGGAGGCAGACCTGGACTAGATTTCACATTGCTTCCAACAAAAGGGGACACCATAGTCCTTCCTACACAATATGTCAGCTTCACAATAGACTCTTAATCTAGAGTTCCTTTTTTCCCTTCTTATTTTGCTGTTATTTCCCTGAAGATCAAGATCAAACACAAGATGCCAACATTTTCATGGGCTGTTCACTGGGATTATACTGGAGGACCTCTCAAATGACTTGGGTTGATGACTCCAGGATACTTCACCCAAAGCCATAGCTCATTTATTAAACACTCTCGTCATGGGAATTCTATACTCTTTCATCTGGAGACCTTAGCCAAAAAAGTTTCAAGCCCAGGTCATCAGAATAAAGAAGTAAATAAACTCAGCAACTACTTTATACTGCATGTTAATCAGTTACTTTCCTCCAGGACATTGGATGAGGAAGAAGCGAGTTGATCCTGATTGGGAAGGAGACCAATAACGTTTTGCTAAATCCATCAATTTCTTTCAAAAGCAAACCATTCCTACTATTTTGAGAACTATGTAATGCCCTCCATCCCAACCTGATGGATTTCCTCATGGAACTGCCAGAGATAAAGCTGAAAATCTTCACTGTCCAAATATTACATTATAAAGGAATTTGGGTAAATTATACTAATTTGTGGAAGAAAGCTCATGAACCTCATTAGTTTATTTATGTATGAAGCCACATATGACAGTATACAGGAATCAACCCAAACATTCTTGACTATGGTTTAAGTTTAAATTCCCATTTTGCAAATCAATGGATTGGCTGTTCTCTTGCTGGCTTTGAGAGGCTTTTGATCTATCTTGACTAAAGGTTCTCCATAACATTAAAACTGTGAATTCCTGCCTTGGCAGTTTCATTTCTTTCTCTGGGAGAGGTATTCTCAGTAGCCAACATCACATCTTTTCCATTTCACATGATCTTTAATAAAAACTTTAAGAACAATAGAGGCTCTAGGGTGGCATTCTCCATAGGCACTCTAGACCTTCTCAAGACCCCTCCAGTAATTTCTATGACAGCTCTGGTTTTGGGACAGACAGTAAAGATATGAAGCACATTTCAAAACCCTTGGGGAACAGCACAAGGGATTTTTGTTTTAGTGACAATGCACAAGACTTTGGCCTTAGCCTAAGAGCCTCCCTTGTTGCATCCATCTTTGCTAGGGGCCAAAGAGCTATGTCAACTCATCCCCCAGAGCAAAGATAGGTCAGGCAGGATCAAATAATCTAGCCACACCTTCATTTTTATGGTAGTTGCTAATCTGAATAATGTTCCATTCTCACCCAGAGTGATTACTGTATGACTAACAGTCTACTAAGAGACATTGACAAGTTCAAAGATCCCAGAGATTCTGGTAGATCTCAATGAAAAACTATCAAGTGGTGCTTCAAGCTCTAGAAATGATGAAGTACCTTGGCATGAAGTTCTGGACACCTATGCTACTTAGGAGATATCAAAAGGCAGAACCTTCCTGCCCACATGGCTGGAAGGTTCTGCAGAAAATAGTCTCTAGCAAGAAGTAGATAGTTACTCTCTAAATGTATGATCCCACCTGCAGAGATACCTAGTATGAGCTACTAGAATGCTCTCCCACCACTGTAGACTTACAATGAAAGTTTTTATTTTTTATTATTAAAATTTATATGCCGCCTAACTCCTTTCGGACTCAGTTCATTTTCTGTAGCAGAGACTGGGCATTCAGATGATCCATTTCAGGCTACTGTTTATAATTTTCATTTCTCTTTCATATTTCTTACCTTCTCAAAGGTAGGAGATCAAGCCAAACCCTCCCACAGAATGAGCATCAGATCTAATCTTAATCCTGTCTTAGTCCAGCAAAGGGAAGTAAGAGCCGTGGTGGCATAGTAGTTAGAATGCAGCACTGCAGGCTAACTCACTGCTCACTGCCAGCAGTTTGATTCTCACTGACTCAGAGTTGACACAGTCTTCCATCCTTCCGAGGTCAGTGAAATGAGAACCTAGATTGTTGGGCGCATTATGCTAACTCTGTAAATTGCTTAGAGAGGGCTGTAAAGCACTATGAAGGAGTACATCTAAGTGCTATTGTTATACCCACTACACGATGCCCTGTGTCCACTGTAGAAAATTGTTAAGTCCATGTATTGTTCCTCTCTCACTCCTAACCAAACTCCCCTGTTGTCCCATGGTGGTTTTCAGGGAAGGAAAAACCCTCATGCCATTAATTCATCCCCCTGCAGTTCCAGGTCTCATTATTCTATCTGCTTTGTACCTTACATTAAAACTAAGATAATTCAACCACACATTCAAATATAAATACAATTGCATATTCTGATTTGTTAGTCTTCCATTCCTCTCCATCGCATCTCATCTCTAGTTGTGCTGGATAATTTTTTGTTTAATTTTAACAACTTTAAGATGCATGGACTTCAACTCCCAGAATTCCCCAGAAGGAATTGAAGTCCATATATCTTAAAGTTGCTGAGGTGGAGAAACACTGGTCTAAAGCCTGGTGGCCACGTATGTAAAATTGCACGGACAATAATGGGGGGGGGGACAGTTGTAATTTCTACCATGCCTCCCACTGCCTAGAATAGTCAAGCATAAGAATTGTTTGGGTGGACAGGGAAGACCATGGATCTGTAGGAGATGACAGGATCATTTTCATCTCATAGCTTTCTTCCAGCAGTGGCTGGCTGATTGCTTTAAGCCAATGCAGAATGTAAAGGAGATACAGCTTTACTTTTGCTAAGAAAATTTGATCCTACATGAAAAGGATAATGTGCAAGTTAAGCACAGTTATTCTAACACAGGCATGCAAACATGACTGCTGTGCAAATAAATACACTGTCCATGTATAACTAGACAGGCATGTGCATGCAAATATAAATTACTGCATGCATACACATAAATGGGGGCGGGCGAGGGGAGGAGGGTAGCCTTTACCTGGATAGATCACCAGAGAGGCATGAGGATACATCCAATCTTTTTAACATACAGCTGTAATTAGCAAGAAAAAGAGAAGAGAGAAGTAACATGTTTAGAGCAACAGGGCTGCTCCAGGAGAGCCCTTGCTGCATTAAATCCAAACACACCTATTCTTCTCCAGGATTAACCTTTGGTGGAAAAATCAAATTTCTGCATGTTTAAGAAAAAAACTGATTTTACACGACTTTTATTGCCTGGGGGCTGTGATATCACACACCCCATCCCTCTTACAACCAAAGTTTTACACTTTTAAATAAAAGAAGGTAAGAAAAATGTAAGCAATCATTTGCTACTTGAAAGCTCAAACATGAGAATCTTTCTTTGTTACAAAGCCAGGAGATGACATATTTGAGATTGTATTTAATCTTCAAACTTTTTTTTAACTTAAGAAAATTGAAGAGAAAATTCTATCCAGGAAAGAATGTTTATATCTGGAGTTGCCTTCTCAGCAAATTATGAACAGTACATCTGGCACATAAAACTTTATCTTTCTTTTCTAGCCTTCCTTTCTTTTATTTTGCCTTGTTGGGCTTGTGGTATAATCTTTCTACTTATCTCACTGAAGAGAAATACTGGATCTTCTATAATTACATAAAGGATAAAGATATTTAACAACAGGGATGTAATTAGAATTAGAAAAAAAACCTAGATAGTTTTGAACTATGTGATAAATATGTCCTCTAATTTTAGCTAAACCCCTTCTTTTAGTTATGCTTCGCTCATTGCCATTATTATATACTATTTACATTATATGGACATGGGCACCATAGTTGTCTTAATGTTCTGTATATGATTTTGTCTCCCAATTTTCTATTCTCCTACTGCTTGTCAGCCTCACCTGTCTCCGTTTTCTTCTGTAAATAACAATCTGCTCAGTTCTAATGCAATTACTAGTCGTTTATCCTACTCCCTGGAGTTTTCTATCACATAAAGGTAAAGGTAAAGGTTCCCTCGCACATACGTGCTAGTCGTTTCCGACTCTAGGGGGTGGTGCTCATCTCC
>JANHFQ010001465.1:71812-83777 GCA_032468035.1 Aparallactus werneri
GTCACCCTTATTCAGAGTATGTTTACAGTTATCTGGCATTCTGTTTTTTTTACTTGTAATTTTAAAAACTTGTGACAAAACAAAAACAAATGTTAAAAATATGATTCTGTTGCGATCTTACATGGTAGGACATGAGGATATCGATTCTTGACGGCATTGGCTGGAACTTCAGCTTCTGTCTTTGGCTGCTCCTTTCCAATTTCTTTCAGCTCCTGTACAATGCAAAAGAAAAAAAATCCTTTGTAGTATAGTCACATATTCTCACGATCCGTTTCCTAGTTTGTTTTGAGCTAAGCTTCAATCTGAAAAAGCATCATTTAGATATCTTCAATTGCAATTCCCATAAGCTAGCATGGCCAATATCCATGCTTCTTGGGATGATGGGAATTGCACTCCAAGGGATCTAAAGATGTGGAATGAATTTGGAAAGGCATGCATTCAACCTTTTCCACAATCTCTGCTAAATGTTTAAAGGTGTATGTTCTAGAGCTGGATAATGAGTTTGAATTTAAAGCCTCTCTGCTATTTGATACTGTATCATTGAACATTTTCCTCACAATTCTTACCACCTACAGAGAGGTAATTTACAGTACTCATTTAGGACAAAATGTTGTTCGTGAAGGAATAGTCTTGGTGAGCTGGTCTATAAAATATGAAGACTCCATCAGAGACAAACAAGCAACCACACTCCATAGCTCATATCTTGTAAACCTCAAACTGCTAAAATTCTTAAATAGTTACTCTTCTGGAGTCAACTATACATCAACTATATTACAACCCTTTATCCCTGTATATTGTTTATACAGAGAATATATTTATGGTTATAGGCTCCATAAAATACAGCGTTCTTTAAAGTGCAATTAATAGATTATGGCAGTTAGTGACTATCAAAGAAAGGCCATTCCTTACAGATTAAATTACCAGCTATGAGTAGCAAGAATAAAGGAGACAGTATACATAGATTAATACATGCAGTAGCTTGTATTAATTATCTGGCTTGCTGTGATGGACCAACCTTCTCTAATCTATTTTTAGACATGTTGAAACGTCAATTTCTAGAATTCCTTGCTTGTAAGGCCAACTGGCCCATGGCCTGATGTAATAAGTATCTTTTAATGGACTTTTAAAAAGCTAACAGGGAAGAGTTATATAGAAAAAAATAGCCCAGGGAACATCAAATTGAAGAAGAGGCAGTGGAAGTGCAGTTTGGTTAATTCTTTCCTCCATTCTAGCATTATATAAGCTACTAGAAAGAATAATGCTGTTGTTTAATTATGGCCATAGTTAAGCCTGGATAGAATTTTACCTAGAATCATTACCTCAAAATCCTGAAAGAAACCATTATTTGAGTTTGCTGTCCTTGTTTCATAATATTGTCTAAAACTTTGCAGAGGGATTGGCCGATGGGTATTCCTGCAAGGAATTAAAAAATGCTCAGAGAGCAATGAAACAGGAGATGTGCTAAGCAGACATCTTAGATGTCACAAGGCTGACATAAGCAACATATACAATAAACTAGACAGAATTCATGTTTCTTTTAATTAAGTCCCAAGCTAGCAATATACACTACTTGTATATTGCTTGTAGAAGCAAAATTAACTGGATTGTATTGCAATGCCAGAGAGTTTAGTTCCCTAGATGTAAACAAGCTGATTTTACTTGGAATTTACTACAGCTATGCACTTCAATATGCACTTATACTTTTTATAATATTATGTCTGCTATTATATTAAAGCTTTGGCTATGCTAGAAAAGAATGGTTAGGTATTGCTTATCCCTGTTTTAAGCATATAGTTTAAGAATCCTCTTGTGGGACAAGATACCAAAAGAAAATCAAATGCTGTTTCTACTTCTTGAGGTTGACATGGAGATAATTTTTATAGCAAATCAAACCTATGTCACAATCGTTTCTTTCATAAAAACACTGGAATATCTATCCTACCACATCTAATATCTGGCTTAAGTGAATAGAAAGCTGAGCACTGCTTCACCTACCTGAGACTGTAGACAGTCATTTCTTGAGGTATATTACCCTTTTCTATTCTGAAATCAAAACATGGACATTGCTATTGTTTTGGTGAGGAGGTATGTCTTTCCAAATGTACTTCAACCCTCTCCTTCCATCCCTCCCTCTGTGCAACAGTTCATAACTGCATTTTGATAGCCTCTTGTTGAGCCATTTTTCTTACCTTATGGTGCCATTAAACTAACTCATATATCATGGACCAGAACATGCACATTTAGATAAATCAGCTATCTAAAAAAAAAATCTAAGCTAGGACCATTTATATACTAATTCCACTCACTTCCCATGCTCAGCTCCAAAGCAGACAATCCTATATTTTGTTTTATTTTGTTTTACTGTTTTATTTTATTTTATTACCTTCTTGTTCTTAAATGTTTCCAATAAACCCATACAGAAATGGCTGTGACTGTCACAAGGAATCCCATAATGATTCCAGCCACAACTGCGGCAGGCAGAGTTGCAGAATCTGCTGAAGCAGCTGCTGCTAGATATCAAAACAAGGAAAAATTACATTTGTATAAGGTAACTTTCTCTCAGGCCCAGAAAAAAAATATTGTCAAAATAATTGTACTATAATTTGATTAGAAAGCACTAATATAGCATTATCATTACATTACTGTCCTATAAGGAAAGACAAATGATTGGACATAAGAACAATTCCATAGCCCATATGGTAGAATAGAATAACAGTAGTATTCAGATATCAATCAATCAACCATTATTATGGTCAAAGAACAACATGATGTAGTCTGATATAGTTTGATTGGATAGGGAAGACAGGATGCTGGAAGATACTGTGAGAACTGAACAATGCGTACTTGGTACAGGATGGGTACAGAGAAGAAGTGGTGGGTTGTACATGCACATGCACAGATGTAGTCTGGAAATGTCACTGGGTGAACTGTGTGGCCCACAGAGCCAAAAGATTTCCCAGCAGTATTGTTCCTACAAGGCCTATTTAGAAGAGATACCTACAACAACATTCAAGACAAGAGCCCCGTATTGGGGATTGTATCAGGGCTGCAAAACATAGTTATTTATCCAATCTTATCACACCCATAAATAGCCACCTCACAGCCCTCCAGCAAGAATAAATATATTATTCTGGGTTGGAGGGATGATCCACACAATCATCTGGGCAGCTGCTGTGAGGAATATTTTAGGCATCTGGCAGATAAAGTCACCTGGCACTTGGAGTTGGACTCTGGGCAAGTTATGTTGAAGAGATGGAAGCAAGCCTTATTTAATTAATGGCAGCTCCAATGTACATCCCTTCTATATGTAGGAGATGAGTAAACTGAGCTTGAGGGGGGAGCCAAATGCATCATCACTTTGGAGTTTTTGCACTCCCACAAGAGACCCAAGTCCAGCCTCCATGAATGCTGTTCACCCTTATCTAGCACTAATTTGGTATGACCATTAGTAGATGAGATTCTTGCTGGCAAATTGCCCAGCTTCAGACATAGCATCTTCTTCCGATCGTTCCCTTACTTCCAAGCCTGGCCCAGGCTCCTCCCCAACTGCCTCCTCAGAGTCAGAATCAAGCCAGCTCTACTGAACGCTGGTGAGCCATAACAACATGGCAGTAAGATGGAAAGTTATTTTTGAAAAGACATGCAAAAGATTGGACAATTGGTAATTTAATGAGATAATTTAATATATTCCTTTGAATATTTGGGACAAGCAGGAGAAACCCTAATGAAATTAAATAGAAACTAGACATTTATTTATTCCAGAATCTAAACAAAAAATACAATTCACCTGAGAATGCCGTGAAGGACACTTTTGGAGTCTGTCGGCTGTATCTAGTAAATGCAGCAATGCTGAATCTATAGGAACAATGAAATAAAACTTCTGATGATTCTATTTACTGACTTACACTTTCAGTAATTTGTTGAATTTATATCATCCCCAGCTCTCCAAAGAGTTCAGCCATTGCTTCTCTCATATCCATTCTTTTACTCTCACAAAAATCTAGGAGATGGATGGGACTAGTATGATTGTTAAATACTTTCAGTAAAGAAATACTAGATGCTAGTTGCAAACTCCCTCAAGGTTTCTAGGTAATGACTGATGAAAATCAAATGAACCTCTAGTATTTTACAGCAGGATTTTTCTTACATTCCTACCTGTACTGTGTATTTGTTTTCAGCTTTCCATTGCAAGTTGCTCGGGAGTGGCTGCAATCTTCTGCACCCACAGAGACTGGCCAAGCCTTGAGGCTGGTGCTCTCATTAAGATGAAATGGGTTTGGCAGCAGCATAGCCAAATACGAGTCTTCCTGCCCATAATAGTGGTCATACCATGTGTGGGAAATGATTTCTTGAGTAGGCCTTAGTACTGGAAAGATAGAAACAAGCATTGCAGCATTAACGTCCCAGGTAACTTAGGAAACCTCTCCTACCAAGCAAAGCACATAGAGAGCTAGATACTTACAAGACTCATTGGTGGTGACGACAATTCCATAATACTCTATGAGACCATTTTCTTCACTGAACATATCTGGAGAAATGATGATTCTGGAACTGGCATCAAACTGTGGGAGGTCCATTCTCACAGGAGGTGGAAGAACTGCAGCAGAAAATAAGAAATGTTGCTTGGAACTGATATGTGAAGCATAAAGTCTAATTCTTGGTACAATCAATGGTGAGATTAGAATCAATACCTTCCACAGATGTGTTGCATACTATTGTGACAGATGGGCCCTTTATGTTATTCCTGCCAACAGCATTAACTTGGATTTGATAGGAGGTATTTGTAGTCAGCTCTGCCAGTGTAACATTAGTTTGGGACACAACCAAAGCTAGTATAGGTTGTTGGAGGATTCTCTTTGGAAATGTATTCACAATCAGTTCATAAGATTTAATGTCATTCTCAATGATGGTCCAGTTTAGAAACACACTGGTGATGTCAGGTAGACATTGCAGGTTCTTCACATGACTGGGTTCTAGAGAAACAGGGCACAATTAACAGAGCAAGTCCAAACTTATCTGTGTCTATGACAGTTAAAAATATCTGTCATGCAGGACAAAATGGGATAGAACAAATTCTGCATAATTCACTGTTTTGTTCACAACTTTAATGGAAACAGAAAGGCACTGAAATCACAGATGCTTTGTATCACAAATGTATAAAAATCTGATTATGATAATTGGAATTTGGAACATATGCAGGCTTACTTCTTAAACTCTTATGCTGATCCATTTGGGCAAGATGCTTGCACAATTTGATGGATATGGATTCTTATATCCATGTGAATGCCACTTTCTTTATTCTATTTCTTAGAATGAAGAATGTGTCTCTCGAATTCGTATGGATTTGAATTTTATTACTTAGTATACTGTGCTTGACAATTTGGCCTAATGTTCTCTTCTGCTCCTTGAGCCTCAACCAATTTTATGATGTCTTACTAGTAATCAGGATAATCCAACTGAAAGAATAAGTCTGGGGATGAAGATGGCAATATGAATGTCCTGGAAAGAACACATACCCACCTATTGGCATTACTATCATTTCAGAACTGTTCTTATATGGTCCAGCAACACAGGTGAGGGATATGGAATAATTTCTCCCTGGAACTAGTCCCTGAAAAATATGGCGGACTTGCCACTGAGTCAAAATGTGATGTTGTAACAAGGTGCCGTTTTCTGGATGCCACAGCTGCAGCTGGCAGCGCTCAGGTTTGCTCACAGGCTTTGCCCAGGCCACAGACAGTGCAGGATTCCCCTTATCAGCCTTTACAGAGAGCTTCCTGGGAACCAGTGGGTCTGGTATATACAAAAAAAGAAAGAAAAAGGAATACAGAGTGAACAAGCTGCAAAAATGATAATGCTGATGTAACATTCTACAATGAAGCCCTGAACAATCAATAATCTCCTACTTGTTTGTAACAGAGATGGGTCTGGCTGCCTTGATGCACAATCATTAATCTGTAATTACGCACAAAACTCAATTGAACTGCATCATCTGCAAACTTATAATGGAAACACTGCCCAAGAATATTTTGTCCATGAAAGACTGTTCAGAAACTATTTAGTCCAATAGGTTAAAGAAAGAACCGTAGTGGCACAGTGGGTAAATGCAGTACTGCAGGCTAACTCACTGTTCACTGTCAGGAGTTCGATTCTGACCAGCTCTAGATTGACTCAGCTTCCATCTTTCTGAGGTCAGAAAATGAGAACCCAGGTTGTTGGGGGCAAGATGCTGACTCCGTAAACCACTTAGAGAAGTCTGTAAAGCACTATGAAGGGGTATATAAGTCTAAGTGCTATTATTATTGCTGTTGCTATTTTTAAAACAAAGGTTTTACTACAACCATTTTTAAGGTGCAAGGCTTTAAAGAGGTTCACACCATATTTAAAGAAAGACTTAAATCAGTTCTTTTGACTTAATTTAATGAGAATTTCATGAAAAACAATGGGATATGCTGCTGTTTTACACAATATTATATTCAGCAAAAGTCTGTTTGATTAAATCTATTTTTACAAATCTAATGGTAGTTATTCTTTAAAAAATTTATTCAGTTAAAATCTCTCTTTGCAGAAATGATTAGGGCTGTTCTTTTAAAAACAAAACAAAACCCTCCCATCTTGTGCAGAAGCCAGAAAAAAATGACTCAGATACTCAGTGCCTGCACAAATTCTTTCAAATCATTTTGGATTAATTGATTGATATCAATGCTATAAATTACTAGAGCTGAATCTAACTTCAGCTGATAATCAACCATCATTATAGCAGATGGACAATTATTTTGGCTTTGAGGATCATACATGTTGGCATGTTGTGAGTTAGGGGCTCATATACCTTCATCATTCATATATTCGTGTCTATCTCTTTTGTCTTATTCTATCCTGATCTCTCAAACAATTTTGAACCAAATTTCTAATTAAAATGGGTAAAAGGAAGTAAAAAAAATCCCTCCTTTGTACTCACTACTAAATACCAATTTTCTGTGGGGGAGCTAATGACTTTGTCAATAGGAAAACTAAACTAAATTTAGAAATAATGTAAATTGCCAAGAAGAGTTAAGACACTTCTATCATATTAGGGTTTCCATTCCTTATTCTTCAAAAGCCCTTTAGGGCTGATTCTCTTTCTTCCACCTTCAAAATGGAGTACAGATGACAGTGAGGGAGGAATTGCAGGGGAGGAGGGTGAAAGAATGTGACTTGCCTGTAAATTATAGAGACATAGTGCTTGGGGAGGGGGGAGCCCTGCTTTGCTAAAATTTCAAATATTTCAAATACACAGAAATTTCAAATACACAGCAAAGCCAGTAATAAATTGACTGAGCTTCAGATACAACTGACATTGGGAGGTTCAGGAGCTCTGAAGTGGATTTTGAATTGGTTTAAAGTTCCTATCCGGAAATGTCCATATGTGGACAATGAAGAAATTCAGACTCACATGTCCAGTCACTGGTGTTCCCTGATGATATCCGATACGGCCCTGCTATGGAAGCAACTTCCAGCAAGTATTTACTTCCTGGGATGAGGCTTCCAAAGGTGAAATTAGTAATGTCCTTTTCTACAGATACCTTGGCTACCACAATGCCCAATGCAGCATTATAGAGTGTAAGTACATAGCCACTTTGATCTCCTGCAGGAGGTTCCCAGGTAGCACTCAGCTTGTCAGTGTGTCCTTTATTTGACAGAAGCACCTTGCGAGGAGGTAGAGGACCTAGGTAGAAGAGAAAAAGAAATGGAAGTTATGTGTGTTAATAGGAAATATTAATTTAACAAACAAATTGTTATGAATTTGTATCTTTTATATGATGGATATTGTCAGCAAAGAATTACTGATACTATTGTGTAAGTGTTAAATCCTTCTTCTAGTATAACATTAGCAGCAGCTCAGATCTCAGATGCAGACTCAGACACAGTATTTTTTGGATAAGTCAAATATATTTATTGGTGAACTAATTGATCCCAAACACCTGTTCTTAGATACAGTGTTTAGATAGTGATTAATTAGTAATTGTATTGTAAAGTTCAATGCTTATTGATGTAATAGATTTAAATTTCATTGGGAAAGACGGAAGGCAAAAGAAGGGGATGGCAGAGGATGAGATGGTTAGATAGTGTCATCAACGCAATGAACATGATTTTGGGCAAACTCTGGGAGACAGTGGAGGACAGGGGGGCCTGGCATTCTATGGTCCATGAAGAGTCAGACACAATTTAATGACTTAACAATAAGATTTAAATGTTGCCCTTGTGCCTAGAAAAATGGATAACAGTCCAGCCATTATTTGAAGTGACTGTGTCTCCATAAGGTCTTATTTCAGGATCATATCCCGCATTGCCAGAAGAACAGGATCAGATGTTTGCTAGTTGAAACCAAGCAAAATTTTGAGGCTCCATTTCTAAATTGACCAATTTAGTCCATGGACTAATTTTGGAGCAGATGCTAATCTTCTGTATTAAAATTGTTACTGGGTTTATTAAATCTTGGGTATACTTGGCCTCCTTGATTCTAATATTTACTGATGCAAACAGTTTCTTATGAAACTATGCAAGCAATGGAGTTCAATATTATTCCTGATTTGACCTAAGTGAGGGAAGTATCATCCATTTTAAGTGAAATTCAGGACATGCTGCATTGCTTGGAATGAAACTGCAAATACAACTTTTTTATTAAATTAACAAGTTCTTGGCCATATAGTATGTACATGTTTTGGCCTATGTTTAAATCAGTTTCTGGATTCTATGTCTGTTCTGGATCACGAGACCAAGAGTAGTAAGGGGATTTATCATTTTCAAAATTACAAGACCAATTGAAGAATCAGAAACTCACTTGTGCCTGTTTCTTTTATTCATGACAATTCTATTCTGTTAGGAATGCACGGCAAAGACACTGTTGGATGCCTGGGGTTTAATTATATATTTTCTGATGAATTTTCTTACCATATCTATCTACTAATCCATTATGGTGGAGGAAGAAATGTGTTTTTGGGAGGGACTTTACTGAAGTGGAAGCTTACATGACCAGCCTTAGAAGAAAAATATGTAACTGGGTATTTCTGCAAGAGTATAGAGATTATCAACCACTCAAGAATGAACTAACAGAAAATATTAAGATAACTTATTTTCTCATTAGGATGAGGAGAATGGTAATCCAAGTTATGTCTATTTGTTTAACTTAACTATCTATTTTATCTTGGAAATTCATTTTATTTTCATGTAAGGGTATAAATTTTTGAAAATTTTTTGGAAAAAACCCTATTGTCTACAACTGAAGTTACACATATGAAAAGCAACAAGGGGCAGTATTTTAGAATCATATATGGCAGTAATAGAGCATGATCTTGTCATCATTTACTCACTTGTCCAAGCACTGAAATTCCCTGCCGAAATCCTATGAGGTCCAGCCTTTGAGAGAATCTCAGATAAGTAATTGATTCCAGGTGTCAGACCCGAGTAGGTAAAATTAGTGGCATCTCTTCCAAGATGTGCTTGTGTTGCTAAAGTGCTGGATCTTGTGTAGTACAGTTTCAGTTCATAGCCATCCAGTCTTCCAGAAGCTGGTGCCCAAGCCACATGCAGCCTATTTGGGTGCCCTCCATTCCAAATCTGCACAGAGGAAGCTGGCAGAGGAGCTATAAAGTAATTAAGAATTTGTCTGATTAAGTGAGTAACAGTAATTGACATAAATGGCAGCACATGGTAGCTACAGAGCATGGTAAGATGGTAAATATACAATGGATTCTATATGGTATATAGTACTATTAAGTATGTTTCTTTGTATATAAATAAAAATATTTATTTAGATGTATAAGTTGTATTTTACATAAAACAGAACAATTTACAAAACAAGATAAAAAACACAAAATTATAAAGATTTAAATCAGCAGTCAAGAGCAATACCTTAAATCTACGAAATAACAAACATAACTAGCACTCTTATCCTGTGCAAATAGGAGAGTCTTGAATAATGGTGTTCTGACCTAGGCTTCCCAAAAGCACAAAGCCAACTCCTCATCCTGATAAAACCCCCTTTATTTAGTTTAAAGTGAATTCCTCTCCAGCAAAGTCCTGGCCAACAGTCTTTCAAGAGATTTCACAACTACAGACCTTTATCAGGCTCGGAGAGCTACCAGGCTGATATCTTCCAAACTCCACTCTATAGCAGATAATATTTGGCAAGAAGTCAGGAACAGATTTTCGCCCTAATGAATTGAACTAATTGTCTCCTGCAAACACCACTCCCCTTTCACTCCTCTTTATTCCCTACGGGGGGCATTCACCATCCACCTGTGGAGTTACTTTCGAGTTGACCCTTGTTCCTTAGCTGTTCACTTCTCCTGGCAGCTCTGCGCATGCGTACTGGTATCAGGCTCCAGCTGTTCTTCTGCCCCACTGATGTCTGACTCCAAAGGTAACTGTCAGACAACCCTGGCCCCATATCTGCCTCCGATGCAGAGCATTCGTCAGAGCCTTCCCCAGACTCCAGGACTGGCCCATGTTCCTCCCCAACCTCTTCACTGTCCGAATCTGTTGCCAGCTCCGCTAGCCACTGGCGGGCCACAACAAATGGGCAGAACTACAAAGTTGAGAAGGATAGGTGTACATCCTGCTTACAGTACTCAATTATCAATAAACCAAACAAATTAATAGAAATTAAAGACTGGTCAAAGTCAGCATCAGAAAGTTGATCTACACTAAATCAAACCATTGAACCTTCCCACTTGCTATTTTACTGGCAGCGGCTCTCTAGATTTAACCTGAATCAGACAGACTTAATCTTGAATGCATACTGTAAATACATTTATCCATTCTTCTTAAGAGTTTGTTTTCCTTTTTTCCAAAAGAAAATCACTCTGCTTTTCTCAACATAGTATCTCCCAGATATGGTAAATGTTAACACTTATATTTACCAACCATGCTGGCTGAAGGTTATGGGAGTGGAAGCCCAATACAAGGCACCAAGCTGAGAAAGTGAAAGTGAAATTAACCTAACGATTGAAAGAAGTGAGAACCAGCTGTAGGTATCATTCTATGTGAATAAATCGCCATCTTATTTCCACCACTGTAAATAGTTGAACAGGTGAACATCAATACGTTAATATGTATGTTTGCCTATTTTGTCTCTGACAGATGCACATGAGGATTTAATGTACATCAATGTTGATAGAATTTTTGAATCTAACTGAGCATTTACAGATTCGTACTTTCTGTTATTAAGACCTACATTTCCTTTCCTCTAATTACATACAGAAGAGAAACCAAATCAGTCACAAATAATAAAAACTTTGTCAACCTGGGGATATATCCAATTGTTTGATTTAGCAGACTTCAGGAAAGGAAATGTGACCTAATCATCAGTGGTCAAGCATGTGGAAAAACACTGAGGAAGAGTTGGATAAAGAAAATGATCTTGAGAACAGAGTTGTTCAAATAATGTTATAGTCTCATATCTATGGGTAACAGTATAGCCTAGACTGTAAGACTCACATGTCCACTCAGCAGCAATGGTGGAGGAGGCCTCAGCATGTCCTTTCACTGAAATAACCTGCACAGCAAAATGGCTTCCTGCTGGCAAATCTGTCCAAAGGAAATCCTGGACACCTGGGCCAATGACACGAACTCTCTTCATGCCTGGAGGATCCAGGCTATACAGGATCATCCTGTAGTGGTCCCGTCCTCCTGGAGGCTCAGTCCAAGATGTGTATAACACAGATGAATTGCCCATATTGTTCAGAGTCAGGTTCACAGGAGCAGCAGGAGCTGCAGTCAGAAAGAAGTTTCAGTCAGAAATTCTCTTCATGGTATAGTTATATACATGGTGACACTATAAAATTTAATCATCATCTTCCAATGTGAACAAGACTGAACTGAAGAGTAAACAAGCCCATGCAATCTAGGTGTTGTGACTCAGCAAAGGCCGGAGTCACAATTGACTGCTGAGTCGGACTCAGAGGGAGAAGAGGGGCCAGTTGTT
>JANHFQ010001465.1:164653-174936 GCA_032468035.1 Aparallactus werneri
CATGGCTTGCTGGGGAATTCTGGGAGTTGAAGTCCAGATACCTTAAATTTGCTAAGGTTGGGAAACACTGCTTTAGACAACACAGGTAGTGTAGCTCCATTTCTAGAATGGAACATAACTTTTCTCTTATACCAAACTGACTGGAACACTCTAATAAAACTCAATATTTTGACTTTAATTTAAAGGGTTTTTTCTCAATTTCTGATCCATTCAGAAATTGAGAAATTGAGATCCAGTTCAGCATTATTTTAAAATCTGATTCAGGATCAATCCAAGAAGCTATATTGTATAACTGATTGGATGTCTCTGGAATAAAAACAGGAATGGTCTGAGCAAGTGCTAAAACTATTAGCCCAACTGGCCAAGTCATTATGGGAATTTTTGTGTAAAACAAGAATTTGGAGGCTCCAGATTCGCCGTATCCTAGGTCTGTTCTCCCCCCTCCCCAACATAATGCTTTCAAGTTGTTTTGAATTTCTGTAGATCATCTGTCAGCATGATTGGCATGTTTCCTCTTGGGCTGTAAGTAACTTTTGATTTGAATTGAGCATGATTAGCTGCTTTGAATTTGGATTAATCCCCCAGTCTAGTATACTAATAGCCTCTGAAAATCCCAGGGCATGATCTGTTTGCATTTTTAAGTTAAACCCCCAAGGAATCTCCAAATTGGCTTGTGTTGTTGAGGAAACTCTTTCACCTTGCCATGGAAACCGTGCTTTCTGTGGTGGATAATGGGATATATTTGACTATAAATTCCATCTACATAAGGTAGTTGTCAGAATTCACTACCTCCTCATATCAACTATGAATGTTCTAGCTCATGTCCTCCCCTGCTGTGCCATTTTTGCCCAACAGTGCATTGCAAAATAAAAATTTGGAGTTGTAGGACTGCCAGTAGAAACAATTTACCTTTCTGTGATAATACCTTGATTAGGCAACCCTCTTCTACACTTGATCTAGTTACAATCTTCACCTAGCAACTGCTCATGTTTTCCATACAGGTCCATAGTTAAAACTACTCCGCTGCTCTATTCTTATCCTTACGCACTGTAAGGCTGGGGCAAAATGGCAGTACTTCAGATATTTCCCCAGAACTTGTGAACTACAGGAATATGACTTTTAAAAATCTTTACATCAGCAACTATGCAAATGATGAAACGATTTCTGCCATCTCATCCTTGTATACTAGGATCATTTGAGATTCTTTTTATTCCAACAGTAACAAGTCTGAGCAATAGTCTTGGAAATAGCTGCCCTATGTACTTTCATGCTTTGGGGGTGTGGGGGGCAGGGGGCGGTTGAATTGAATGAAGTTTACCCTTCCTGATTGTAATTTCTTTGAAATTCTCAACCCTTTCCTTTCTTGCCCTCCCCCAGTTCTGCAATATTCCAGGAAGGCTTGGTTGGTCTCTCTTTTTTTCCACCCTCCATTCCCCACCCCCAGAGTTCTGACCAACCAGGAGTTGTGACAACAAGCCTAGCATTGTTCTTGCTTGGCCCTTGCTCAGAGGAAGCCAGCAGGGAGAGCATAGTATGAATAGCAGCTCCCATCCATTCCCCTGTTATACTGCTAGATATTCAGGTCACACTAGTATTTTGGCTGCACACCCTTCAACCATCCTGGTAGGGCTTGGATAAAGACAGCAGCCTCTTCTCACTCTGTATCTGTGTCATAATTGTTCAGTCTGGCTTCAGTCACTTGAGATTCCAGCACATTATCAGCTTCTATGTTGGTAACAATTATATGTTAGCTTACATGTATGTAGTCTCCTGAGTTTTTTCTTAAACTGGAGGGGCTGTCATTCCCACCATCTCTACTATTTTTGTTGTTGCTAGAGATGGGAATTACAATCCAGCATCATCTCTACCACTGAACTACAAAGTGATGCAAATAAAAATGATTCAGTAGGGTTTTTTTTCTGATATACTTTTATGTGAAGGCTACGTGGAGATCAGAAAGGATGTGTCTATGGTTGTATTGATGTTATGGCCAAAATTTGGAGAGGTGCAGATTTATCAAACCGTTGCTGTTTCACTGTCTTCTGTGATTTATGTACAGATGCTGGTGCTGCTTCATCAACTCTAGCCCCGTAGACTTTGTTGAAGTGGGTGGAGTCTAAGTGATGTACATAAATAAATTAAATAAACAGCACATTTATGTGAACAATTTCTTCCTTCCCTCCCATTCCTTGTCTTTTGAGTATAAGCCAAAGAAGATAGTGTAATAAATTAATACATTGTGGGACCAGGTTCTAGCAGCTTTTTGAGGATGCAGGAGGCTCGCAAAAGGAATATTGGGGAAATCAGGTGGAGACTGTTGTGTTAGCCAAGTTGAGAGACCTGCAATGGACAGGGGTTTTTTTGTCCATGTGTAGCATCTTGCCATTGTATTCTCACAATTTTTGAAACTTGCAGGCTTTCTTGAAACAGGTGTTTACTATGGCTCATCCAGAGGTGGTATTCAGCCAGTTCTGACCAGTTCGGGAGAACCAGTAGCGATAATTTTGATTCGTTTGCCCCACCTCTTCCAGGAGTCACCCCGTGCCCCTATATGGCTGCCAGGATGCTTCAGGTAGGTTTTTTTGGCCAAAAACGGAGCATGGGGGTGTGTGATGCCACCCACCCCCACACTCCTATTTGTCTGCCAGGAGGCTTCAGGGAGGCTTTCTAGGCAAAAAATGGGGCGTAGGAGTGTGTGTGCAGCGGGCCACCCAGTCACATGACCGCATAGCCACGCCCACCCAGTCATTTCCACAGAACCGGTAGTAAACATTTTTTAATTCCACCACTGGGCTCATCCCAGAAAATATTCATGGTTCCAGATGAGCAAAGGGTTTTCTCTGTTACTCAGGAGAGGGAGAATGAGGAGATAGAAAGGGAGAAAAATCTGGATGGCCAAGAAGAGATGATTCCTCAAGAGACAGAAAGTATGGCTGCCCCAGGCATTCTTCTGTTTGCTAATGGGGGCAGCAGTCCAAACATCACTGTCTTTGTACATAGACAGAGGCTTTGTCTCCATGGCAGCGGGCCCATGAAGGGACTGTGGGTGTCATTCCCTATACAAAGCCCTTACTGATCCCCTTGCGGCAGTTGCAGCCCATCCCTTAGCAACTGCCTCCCTCTCTGCGTTTCTCCCTTCTGAGGGTGCAATCCAAAGAAAGCAGACTACAGGGAGATTCAACCCTCAGCAAACTCAGCTGGGAGTCTCTCTTCATAGAGAAATTAGGGGAGGAGCACCTCCGAAAGCAAAAAGAGCTGCAGGCCAAGCAAACACTCCTGAGAAGATGCTTGTTTTATTCTGCAACAGTCCCTGAACAGAGAGAAACATCTGGACAAAGCAGGAGTACTGAAGCTTTATGAAAATCTGAGCCTCTTCCTGCTTGTTTGAAGGAGCTTAGCCATTCTGCAAAAGACCAGCACAGGGATGGCAACTCCTACCTTTGGGATGGAATTTGGATAATGATGCCTTTAATGTTGGTCTCATTCACACATCAGAATATACCATACTATATTGGTTGTGTGGGTAGATATTTGGCAGCTTTTTTACTTTGTTAACCATGATTTATAACTTGGTAGTTTTATTAACTATGTTAAGCAAACACTGATGTAATGTAAAGTAAGTACCCTGTCAAAATGTCAGGCCTTTAGATCATGACTAGTTTGAACAACTTCCTCCACTGAGTCTCCTTTAGTACTATGGAAGGAATCGCTAATGGTTGTAATTCAGAAATGCACAGAGAATATTAGATTTGTTTTCCCTTCCCATATTCCTTATGTTGTTGGCAGAGGTACTTCCCATCACTAAGTAGCTGACATCTATGAGTAAGAACTATATACAAACAAAACTCATAACAAAACATTCTGAATGAATTCACTCATCCCAGCTGGGTAACTCATTATTATTTGGACCCACTAATTATGTCTAAAAATGAGGTGAAATTTATCCTAAGAGAGAGAGATTCTGTTCATGTGTAAGCTATAATTGTAATACTGTCATGTTAATATTATGGTTTAGATTTATCTGCCGTTATTCCTCTTAAAACTCATGATAGTGTTCCTATCTCCCTTTTTTCCCTCACAACTCTGTGAACTAGGCTACATTGAGAGATACTATCACCCAATTTGCCACATGGCTGAACTGAACCTTGAACACAAGTTTCTTCAATACTAGTCTACTATGTCAGTTTCAACAAGTATAGTTTTTGCCTGGATGAAAATGCAGTTTGGAAAAAAATCATATTTTGACATATTTAGATGTTATATAAATAAACATGATGGTAGATAGTGGTTCCAATCAACTTTGGAATAATTACAAATCCAGTAATACTGGGGGATACCCAAACTAGCCTACCATGTTTTATTTCAGTGAGTTGAAAGAAACCCAAGCAATATGGTTAGTTTATGCTTCAGCATTGTACAGTCACAATGTTGTTGACTAGTTAAGTAACCCTTGAAAAGTTTGTCTTGCAAAGATAGCTGCTGATAGTAAGAACTATCTAAAATGCTAAAATGAATTCTGGGGCACATTAGTTTTTCCTCATTATAGATTTTCAAGCAAAGACTGGATAAGCACTTCTTGGGGATACAGCACTTTCCTGCTTCGGAAAGAACATTAAACATTACACTATATCCCTGCATAGCCCTTCCAATTAATATTGTTTGCAGAATTATGACTTCATAGCATAAAAGCTATAGCAACTATCAGGAATTCTGATGCAAAAGCTTTGTTTTCAGATACTAGATAGAAATAAACTAATTGTGTTTCCTCCTTGACATATGACTGTACCTTTAAGACAGGGTGAAATATATTCATTTTTCAAATATTAGGCACTTAATTTCCATCAGCCCCCTAATAATGATTGGATTGATTGGGTATGGTAGTTTAGTACTATCTGAAAATTTCTCTATCTTTAAGAGCTAAACAACATTCAAGATCGTTGAGTATTTCCCATCTCTTCATCTCCATGGCAAGAACAATTTCACCTGCTATTGCTCTAAATGTTAAAGTCACAAGATAGTCCAGAGCTAAAATTTAGGTTAGATTGAATTGCTCAACTGTATAACCTTATTATTTGGCTATATACCTGGAGTTGCACTTCTTTTCTTTTGGACACCAATGTTACTAGTCCGAGTTAATGGTATTAAAACTCAGAAAATAAATAAAGATAAATTTTGAATAGCAGCTAAGATACGGAAAATCTGTGTTCCTAGAAGAAACAGGAGATTGATGCACTGCTATCCTATGGGAGGGGTCACTAATGCAGGGATGACCAATCTTTGGTCTAATTTAAAAATCTATTTAAAACGGTGTAGTGGTTATTTGTTCTGTTCTCACAACCTAATGTTAGGGAGAGGGAAGAGAGCAGATCCAAAAAACCAAACCCAAACCAGAATTAATATCTCACTCTTCCCTTCAGACCTGTTCACAAAGTGATCTGAAACTGATGCCCTTGGAGGGAATTAAAAATTGCCCTCCCTTGAAGTGTAATAAACAGCCCTCCAGCAGAGTACACAATATTTATTGTTTATTAGGTAAAGAACAATACCTCTGTATATGGTGGAATTCCAGTGTTCACAGTCCAAAATGGTGCTGGCAAGTGCTGAAAGGAAATGGAGCTCAGAATGCAGGAAGGCCATATGTCGTTTACTGCCCTTGTAGTTTAAAACACAGAAATGGGTTTTTTCTTTAATATGTTATAAATATTGTGTACTCTGTTGGAGGGCTGATCAAGAGAAGGGCAAAATAGTAAGAGACTGCACAGCAGCAGATGCTACTCCATTAGATGCTCCTTATTTATTTGTAGGGCTGTATTTGCATTCTTGCAGGGGAATGATGGTTTAGAATATCCTTTGCCAACCTATCAGGGGATGATAGTAGTTGTAGTCCAATATATATGCAGATGACCAGATTTGGAGTAGCTAGTTTAATAGAGAAAAAATAGAGAAGACTAGAAAATTTCTTGACAGAGGCATCTCATGTTGTTTAATTCAAACTTGCTGCTTCTTGGAGTTACTTACCGTATGCTTCACCTCATGTCTATATTATTTCTTTCATATAAAATCTGTTGATAGGGCCTTGATCTGTGAGCTTAACATAAGCAAGCTTTTCACATCCATAACTGCTAAGCATAAACTTCCATGGAGGCCAATTTGATAAATAAATGGCTGCTTTCCATCTTGTGTGTTTGAAAATGCTCGGATTACACACAGGCCATATTTCCCAGCTGTTTCCTGAAAGTGCAAAGAATTTCAATGAGATTCTCAGTGTCCAAATCCTTTTTATATGGTGCTGGTGCAATGAGGGAAAAGGCATAGAGAGATGTCACTACTGAACTTAAGTGTCTTGACTGTCAGTCACCCACAAAAAGCTCTGCAGTACCATATAGTGACAAAAATTCATTCTGGTAAACATTTCACATGCTACAAGAAATACTATGTATCAGACCTGCCAGTGAATGCCAACTAGGCTTTCCAATAGGGTAAATTCTACATTTTTAACGCCACCTGACTGTCCCAGTGTACATGAGAACTGGAAACCATATATTCACTACTATTAATCAATAATCTACTTTGGATATCAGGGCTGTTGAACTGATTTATTCATGAAGTTACTTGATGCTCAAAAAAGATAGTTAAAAATCTGAGGAAAAAATTAAAGTAAATCCCTGAGAACTACATACAGAGGTTGGGGGCAGGGAGTGTAAAAGCCCTTTATGTACAAATTGCCCCAAATACCATAATTCTGAACATGTGTCATGGGCCTCTTAAGGGCTTCTTGACTTACTACTGGGTTAAAATGAAACCTTAAGCTGGAAGAGGAACTTTGCAGTGCTGTTGAAACCGACTCAACATGGACTGGTCGCTTGTAATAGTTGAAATGAAGGTGGAGGGACATAACTGGGCTACATAGCCTAGGAAACAGATATGAATGACTTGCAGCTAGTCCTCTTTTAGTTCTCATTCCTTCAGCAACCATTCAAACTTACAATGACACTGAACAAGCGGTAGTTATGATTGGATCTTGTACTTTTGACCATCTCCGCATCCTAGAGTCACATGACCTTCCTGTCAGATTCCCACAACAGTTAGTGGAAAAGCTGACAGGAGGTAGGAAGTCATGGTGATGTGAGTGATTGATTAATGAATGGCACAATCATATGGTTTTTCAACTTACAATTGCATTGCTTAACAGAGTTTCCGATCCCAATTACTGTAGTTAAATTGGGACTGCCTGTACCTGTTTCTGCCAATCTAATAATGTCTTCATTGCTATTTCTTCACGGCTAACAGTTTTGCAACAACCAAAGCAACATGCATCTATGCAGATAGAGTTCACAGAAATCAAATTGGCTGCAGGTAGTCTTGACTTACAACCATTTGAAGTTATGCTAGCACTGAGAAAATCGACTTACAACCACTCCTTGCACTTATGACCATTGCACCATCACATGATTAAATGGCAACCAACATGTATTTATGACAGTTGCATCATCCCAGAGTCACATGATCACCTTTTACAACTTTCTCGGGAGGGCGGGTTCCAAAAAGCACAGTCAGTGGGGGAAACTGGATTTACTTAATAACTGAACAATTGTGTGATTTGCTTAATGAGTATGGCAGAAAAATGTCACAAAATTGGGCGTAACTTAACAAAATCACATTGCTTAGTGACAGAAATTCCAGTCCCAATTGTGGTTATAAGTCAGGACTACCTTTATAGTATTGTCACAAGGAGGTGGAAAATCTCAATTACAACAGCAAAGAGCCAGGAGATAATTGTGAAACAGAGCATGTGCATGTTCCAAATGAAAGAGAAGAACAAAGCCAAACAGTTCCTAGTGGTACAATCTTGACCCATCATTTTAAAGGAAAACATCAGCCTTCACTTTGAAATTCTGAGCCTCATTAATAGGAACCAGAGGAATTGTAGAATGAAATAAAGAAGTTGGTAAAAATGAATGTGAAAAGAGACTGCCAAAGATTAAGAAATGAAAGAAAACACAACAAAACTCTGCCCAACAGGACAGAGAAAATTGTCAAGAAAGTTGCCATTGATGCCACAATGTCTTAATTGATTACACTAAAGTAGAACATGTGATGGTAGTTACCTGAAAGCATGGATTGATCAAAATACCCCAATCTTTAGTGTGACTTAAAAAAAACAACAACCCCCCTATTCCTCTCCCCCTCCCATACACATATCACAGGATACAGTGAAACCTGCTGTAAAATCCTGATTCTTTGGTTAGACAAGAATTCTAGTTCATACAATGTGGACAGATTCACTTTTTTGAGAAATACTGACAGAATGATCAATTGTTCTACCACATTTTGAATAAAGTGACTGGAACCTTTTTCTACTTAGTCTACTGGTTTATTGAGGCAAGGATAGTGCTGACTTTGTATACAAGGCTGTCTCTGGGGAAGACATGAAGAAGAGGACAGTAAGGTCCTGCATCAGTGCAGAATAGGTTAGTGTGTACTATGAACACTTTTAAAACAGGTGTTTTCTCCATTCTTGAAAGGGTTGCAAGTGGGCCTTTCCACAGCATCTTTCGCATTCAGAACAGCAGCCTTTCTAGTCATGGTAGATCAGGGGAGTCAATGGCACAGTTGTTCAGCAGAGAAGAGATAGCTATTGGTGATGCCTTGTTCATAAGTTGTTCTTACAAGACAGTGATGGAACAAGCAGATGATAGACACCAGTTCCCACCTCCAGTGTCCAGCTATTTCCCCAATTAATACTAAAAAAATCACAACTTTTGGTCTTGGGAAAAGGTAGCAGAAGAACTGCTGTTGGTCTACCCTAGGATGATTGAACTTAGCATGGAGTGCCAATGGCCCCTACAGGGGGAGGTGACTCTCGGGTCTTGTCAAAGAAAATATTTGAAGACATCTCGGTTTTGATTTTGCTTTCAGAGCCACCATCACTAGAAGTAGTTTCTTGACCACATTCATCACAGCAGCAGCAGCAGCAGTCCATGAAGGCCTGCCCCAGGGGTTTGCAAAGGCACAGTAAAAGCACAGGAGTAACAGAACATTTGAAGAACAGGAAGAACTGGTTGACCAAGCTTAATAGGTCCAGGGTCTGTTTTGTCATGTCAGGGGACAGATAGGCCACAACAATATTACTGACATTTTCAGGAATGGTGCAGAGACCATAGATCACTGTCAGGCCAATCACTGTGCAGTTTAGTTGGCTCTCACACTGCCCATGCTTATTGCCACGGCATTCCGTCTTCTCTGAGCTGCTGATCCTTCTGGTGACCAGCTGGCAGCTGACGGTAAAGAGGATCGGCAGGCAGAAGTAGCATCCAAAATACCACCACATCCTAGCATTCTGATAAGTGAGAACCAGAGAGTAAATGGACTCAGGCAGCTCCTGAAAAGGTTTCATTGCGCAGTAGTCAGACACTACACCAGAGACTGATGAGGTATCCTGTGCCAGCTGCCAAAGAAGGAGCTCTGGGATTGAAAGGGTCATGGAACCCACCCAAATGACAGCCAGCTTGGCAATGATGGAGTGGCAGTGTTCAATCGGGCGAAGTTTGGCTTGAGGGCTGGTAGCCGCATGGAATCTGTCAATGCCCAAGGCACAGAGGCTGAAGGTGGTGATTCCCAGAGAAGTCACCTAGGAGTATAACAAAGAGAAGTGGTTGAACTGAGATGGCCAAAGAGAGAAATAAAACATTCACCTCTCCTTAACTTTTAAGTTAGTGAGGAAATACAGACTTTTTCAATTTTGTGCAAAAGGGTTTCAAAGGATAAAACTAAACCCTGTCTCTAGCATAGAAAATTCATTTACCATGCAGAATAATGCAGACCCCGAATCGTGCCAAAATAAAATGGCATAATGTACAAAACAGGGAAAGTCATTCCAGTCCCCAGCACTTTGTAAATTCTTCAAGAGCAGCTATACAAGTTTGTGCAATAATTCTCCAGAAATGAGATAGCAGCATGGGAGATGGCAAATATTCCCAAATGAAAAGATGCATATGTAAATATTAGTGTCTGTTATGAGAATAAGGATCCCATTTAACTATGTAACCTAAACAGAATAAATCACATTTGGGGGATCAGCTCTACCAAGGAATGTGTGTGACTTGATATATCGGTTTTGAGCATTTCCATGTGGAGTTGATGCTGAGGTTGTGTCATACACCATGTTTCCCAAAATGTTTCCCTACATTTGTCCCAAAGGTGTTTTTTTTCAAGAGGCAACTGGACTTTCTGGTTTTTTCTTTGAAGACATTTTGCTTCTCATCCAACAAGCGAAACATCTT
>JANHFQ010001467.1:114327-126687 GCA_032468035.1 Aparallactus werneri
GACAGGAAGGCCTGGAGGAACATTGTCCATGGGGTTGCGATGAGTCGAACACGACTTCGCAGCTAACAACAACATGAGTTTCCTCCCTGAATTGACAGATTAGATCAGAGGTGTTGAATTTCGAAGTTGGCATCGTTGCCCACGACCAAGCAGCAAAGAAGACCAGTCAGGGATTTGGTTCAGCACGACATTCTTTTATTAGATCAAATAATACTCACAAGTAACAAGCGTAACAGGATTAGTAATTGAGGACAAATGATCCATTTGCAAGGAGTCCCTTACATACCATATAAGTATGAGTGGGTGATCAGGAAAGGAACAATAGGATGTCACATGGTTACACTCAGGAAGATAGGAAGGGAAACTATTATAAGCAGGAGACAGCTGTAGCAGGTGTGTGTGGGAGGCATCCTGAGTTTCCTTTGCAGGATATTTCTTAAGTGACAAAGTTTCAACAACTACTATTATAATATTAACAATCCCCTTCTTGTTGTAATCTTCGTAATTAATTTCACATCTTATATAGCTAAACACATCTTCTTAGTCAAATAGTGATGCTGCTCTGCAGTCAAAGGCTTTTTTAGCAAATCTGCTGTCTGTTCTTTAGTTATACAGTAAATTACCTTTATGAATCCTATCTTACTAAGTTTTCTTACGTTCTTATACCTTATATCAATATGCCTGGACCTTTGTCCAACTGCATCTGCCTTTGAAATTGAAACAGCTGCCTGGTTGTCTTCGTGAATAAAAATAGGGCATTGAGGAGCTCTCCAAATGTTAGCTATCAGTTCATTAAACCATATCAGATCATTAGCTACCTCTGAGAGGCAAGCAAACTTTGCTTCAGCAGTTGAAGTTGAGATAAATTTCTGCCTGCTAACATGGGCTTCTGTTTAAGTAAATTAGAAAACCTGATGTGCTTTTCCTTGATTTTGGGTCTTGAGCCCAATCTGGGTCTGCAAAGCAAGTGAGATTAGGCACCATATATACTTGAGTATAAGCCGACCTGAATATAAGCCAACCTGAATATAAGCCGAGGTACCTAATTTTGCCTATGAAAACTGGGAAAACCTATTGACTTGAGTATAAGCCTAGGGTGGGAAATGCAGCAGCTACTGGTAAGTTTCAATAATCAAAATAAATACCAATAAAAGGTCTGCCAATAGGTCTGCATCAGTCAAAATGGAAAGAATTGAAGATGCCCAGGATAATGTGCTAACTTGCTCACAGTGGCAGGATTAACATGTCTGCTACGGTTATCTGAAAGCTGTTGTACAATTCATTCATTCATAATAATCACTTTAAGCTGTGTGTCTCTATTGATGCCAGGAATTCTTAGATGGGGATGCTTGTGTAGTAAAAATAAATAAAAAGTACAAAACATGCAGAAGGCATAAGAAGGGTGTTTTTAAATCTTCAGGCCTGTTGGTGCTCTCGCCGGCTGGGGGGGGGGGGAAGCAGCCCAGTTGCAAGGCACTGAAGATTAGGGCAGAGGCACGGGTGGAGGCATAGTGCTGGTTTTTCAAAGGTGGCTTTAGGTGGAGGACTAGAGACCCTGCATTTGCTGGAGCGTTTTTGGCCTCCACACACTCCGTTTTTTGCTGATACACATCGTGTTTTCGGGCAATTCCAGGTGGCAGGGAGTGGGGGGGAGCAGTGGTGGCAGTGATCCCCACCACTTGGAATTGCCCAACAACACGATGTGGATCAGCAAAAAAATTGGGTGTGCAGAGGCTGAAAAACGCTCCAGCAAGCACAGGGTCTCCATCTAAAGCCACCTCTGAAAAACTGGCACTGTGCCACCACCTGTGCCTCCGCCCTAAACTTCAGTGCCTTGCAACTGGGCTGTTCCCCTCCAGCCAGTGAGAGCACCAATGGGCCTGGCCTCCATGCATCGCATGCCCCACCGCTGATCCCCACCGCCTGAAATTGCCTGAAAGCACAACAGGGATCAGCGGCTAGTTTTTCAGAGGCGGCTTCAGACAAAGGCCTCTTGATTCGAGTATAAGCCAAGGGTGACTTTTTCAGCACATTTTGGGTGCTGAAAAACTCATCTTATACTGTATACTTATACGTATATACTGAGTATATACAGTAGCTAGTAAGATGATCTGGATTGGTGTATTTCAAACAACTTCAGAACTTAGAACACCAAACAAATTGGTTTATGCAGAATTTATCAATGGAAAAAAATAGGTTCAAAGACCACAAAAATATTTTCTTGAATCTTGAGAACATGTCATTGGCATCTTGTTATTTGGGGATCAATAGTTTTCCACAAAGTGCAATTTTAGGAACACTGATCTAGGTGAAACATTGATTGGCATGGGTTTTGTGGGAAACTATTTCTAATAATTTTGCAAAGAATAATTAGATTGAAAATATAAGCTTGCTTGGTTGATTGATCTGATTTGATTTTATCTTGGCTTTATTTGTTTATAAGTAACTCAAGGAAGTGACCGTGCATAATTCTTTATTTACAAGTTCTATTTGTAGCTGATAATTTATCCTAGTTCCTTGAAGTCAGTACCACTAACCTTGGTATACACACTGAGGTATTTTGAATGCAGTTTCATTTTAAAGCACAGTCTCCAGAAAACCAACTTTAATAATGCAGTGACTTACGATTAGAAATGAACATACATAACTATTAAACCTCCACCTCTGTACCGCAAACACACATATGCTTTGTTTCTGTCTTACTACAGTGGAATATAATTTATGG
The DNA here is from genome assembly GCA_032468035.1 of Aparallactus werneri. Lineage (NCBI taxonomy): Eukaryota > Metazoa > Chordata > Lepidosauria > Squamata > Lamprophiidae > Aparallactus > Aparallactus werneri. The sequence continues at coordinate 117,053 of JANHFQ010001467.1, forward strand.
TACTATAAAGAGTTTTACAGCTAAAGTACAATGAAAGCTTAAGAATCCAGTCCTTCTGTAACATAGCCAAGGTTTATCTTGTTAACATTTATTTATGGGATGACTCAAATTGACAAGAGATTTCATGGAGTTGCATTTTTATCGAGTATCGTGCCATAGACTTTAAAGAGACTTTCCGTTCCCCCTTCCCGCTTTCTGTGGAAATCAGTTTAAAAATGGTTTTCAGGTTCTTCCATCATATTTTATTGTTCAAGAAATAAAATTCTAGAAATTCCCTACATTTCAAAAGCTGTTACTTTACCTGATTTGTGTGGCCATGTAGAGTTCTTAAGATACATGCCAGTCTTGTACATATACAAAACTCTTTCGAGATGAATGGCTGTTTCATCTATTCCCCACCGAAGTTCTCCTATAAGAAAGAAATGGGGGGGAATGACTTTGAGAAGAAAATAAACTCTGTCCATACAGAAATTACAGGAAATGTAGAAAGAAAGGCATAAAGCTATCATTTTAACTGCTTGGTGGGAGGAAAAGTAGGCGTGGGGACGTCAGTGGAGGTTTAATTTCTCATGTTTACATTTCCACCTTGAAATTCAACCAGAAAGAAATCAAACAAAAGGTATTATTTTTATATGGTGCAAAAGAACAAAGAGGGAATAGAATCATTAGGAAGTTGAAAAGTGCCAATTAGAATGGCTAAAGTAGCTGAGTGGGAAGAATGGAAATCTTCATCCTAATCAAGAAATTGGAGGTCTTCCAAAGAAATTCAGTACTGAATAGGTAGTCCTCGACTTACAACACATCATTTAGTGACCGCTCAAAGTTACATCGGCACTGAAAAAAGTGATTAATGAACGTTTTTCACACTTACGATCTTTGCAGCATCCCCATGATCATGCGATCAAAATTCAAATGCTTTGCAACCGGTTCATACTTAAGACCGTAGCTGTGACCCAAGGTCATGTGGTCACTTTTTGCAACCTTCTAACAAGCAGAGTCAATGGGGAAGTGATTCAGTGAACAACTGTAGCAAGAAAGGTTGTAAAATGAGGCAACACTCACTTAACAAATGTCACTTAACAAATGTCTCACTTAAAAACAGAAACTTTGGGCTCAATTGTGGTTGTAAGTCAAGGACTACCTGTAGTTTAGGATTCAAGAAAAGAAGTATTTCTTTATACAGTGCAATCCAGAGGCAGAATCATGAAGATTTGTTTGGTCTGATACAGAAATATTCTTTGTATGTTCTTACCAGTAGCATTGACTATCGCATCAAGCAATGGCTTCAAGGATGAAGGGGCACTGTGAGGCAGAAGATATGTAAAGAAAAACCTACAAAACAATGAAATGTGTTAAATTTGTAATAGTTTGGTAATTGCTATTGAGGAACACCAATGAATAATAAAATTCCAGTAATGTACACATTCAACATGAAGAAAATCTACCCATAAGATCACTGGGGTGGACAGCAACTTAATGGCACACAATCAGTCAATAATCACATTTCTGGGCTTTGCAAAAAATAAAACCATATTCTGTACAGGTGACTTTCAATAGCAATTAGGATTGAAATTTCCATTGGTAAGGAATGCAGTTGTAAAGTGTGACCTTATCACTTTACTGATGGCAATCTCTGCAGTCCCAATTGTCTTCATTAAGCAAATCTCATGATTTGGTAAAGTAACTTCCTCACAACCACAGTCAGTGGGGAAGTGGGCAAGAACTTCCAAGTTTCAGATTTCTTTCTTTACTATTAATTTATTAACTTTTCTATTTCTCTTCAACTTTTTTTTGCACATTGGGCTTTATTTTTATTTTTTTTAATTAATTTTTCTCCTGCTGGTTTGTTAACTTTTACCTTCTTCTTTGAAGATTTTAATAACTATTATTAAATATTACCCATCAAATTATGTATTAATTTGAACTGAATTAATAGAATACGAAGACAGAGCCAACAACACATAATTTGGATAAAGTATTGTTGGCTTGAGCCAATGTCCATTTCTCATGGAAAGAAGTCTAATGGAACAGTATCCCAAACTGCTTGCCAATCTCTGCAATAAAATCTCCAGTGAAAAAGGCCTCATCATCCTTCTAAGTAACTGCTTCATCAAAGTTAAATATCAGTATTCAACTGAAATTTATCACATTGTAACTTAAACCTAGTAGATCTGGATCCAACCTTCTAAAGTAACAGAAAATGGTTTGATCAAGGAAAAAAAATCATAGTAAAAATAATTTCATGTTTTAACATTTTATTTAGAAAGATAGCAAGCTCTTGTACAGATTGTTCTCTCTGATTGTTTTCTTTTCCTATATCTTTTTTTCCTACATCTCTATGATTTTGTTTAGCATTTTAAGAATTTTTTTTATTAGACTATTTTAATTAAAGGGGAAAAACATTTCCAGAGACAGGTCAAGTGTCTCCTTTCAAAGCTTTTAAACATTTGGACAACACATACATCAAGTATGAAAAGAAATAGAAAATGATACAGGTAGGTCAACCAGGGGCGGGTTTCTACCGATTTGGGCGAACCGGTTGTTAAACCGGAAGAAACCCACCCCTGAGGTCAACTTATGACTTACAACAATAAGTCCAGTCCAGAATTATGATCATAATTATGCCAACCATTAAGCAGATTATCACATGAGCAACCCAATTGTACAACATTTTTGTGGCAGTCATTAAACAAACCCATTGTCTACAATGAGTACTTTTTCTGGAAATTTGAAATAAACACTGATTTCCATTTTTTTAAAAAAAACATTGTAAATTATGGATTGCTGCAAATAACCATAGAAGTGGCCACTGCCAAATGCCAAAAATGTGTTCACCTGACAGCACCCATCTGTAAGAATTTTGAATCTGGGGTTGTAAGTATCTTTTTTGGGGTCCATTGAAGCCTCTGTCATAAATCGAAGGATATACCGGTATGTATTTCACTGTTCTTTCAGTTTATAGACATGTGCATCACCATTACCAAGCTGGGTTCACAGATTAACCAGCACCTTGTCTGTTACTAGTCTTAAAATGCTAACCTTGCACCACAAACAAGAGATCTATTTATCTAGTCCACCCTCTCCACAGTGTAGGATCAACTTTGTGGGATCTAGTAACAGAAATCCTTCACAGATGGCTGCCCAGGCTATTTTAGTCTCTGGAGTATGACTGCTCATCAACTTCCAGGACAGTACAATAACTTGTAACATAAGGCTACTCCTCCTCCTATTTTCTGGTTTCAATATGTAAACAATAATTTGATTTATTAAATTATTGGTTTCTATTTAGATCAGTACCTGTATGCATTGTAAAGATTCCTCTTCTCATTCATGCTTTGGCATTTGCCGTCAACAGAACAAGGAAGAGTGAAATTTCTTGCCGGAAATTCCATGAAACAATCTCTGTTGCTAGTGCAGAAGGTTTCCTCATTGCTTGCGTCATCCAGATCTGTCACTTTGAGCTCTCCATCCACGATCACAAATTGTCGAGGTCGGAAATCCAATAGAGTTACAGAGCCAAGAGGAGAATGGGCCAGGTAATGCAGAAGCTGAACTAAGCTGAAGCATATCTGAAATCAGAAAAGCCAAGTTGTCACACATGGCTTTTGTAATAGAACAATCCTAATAATATCTATTTATTGTTAGAAACCATGGAAAATGACAATAAGCCTTCAGCTCTCTTCATTATTAGAAACAGATTCAGCAACTATGAGTGCCAACTGTGCACATGGAAAGTTTACTCAATATTTTTTCTTGCTCCTTGGCATACAAATTTAGCTCTCTGATATCCTGGGTGGAAAATTAAGCTAATATCACACATGCACAATTTCTTATAAACCGATTTCACCCAGTGTGCCAGCATGATACATTTCAAAGTCAACCTCCAGATTGCCTCTTTGGATGGCTCTGGCATCTGGTGCAGCCACACAATTCCATCACATGAGAGTCTATTTGGGAAACAACAACAAATGGAGTCCCATTGGGAGCAGGTACTTATCATTTTTGGTAGGCATCACACCTCCCAGAACCAATTAAAGATGAGTATTGAGGTGCCATTATATTGATATTCCCCCAGGGAATCCCCTCTTCATTTTTTGTGGGGGGTTTTTTGTATCAGTCTGTCCCAATAGTTTTTAGGGGATTCAACTCCAGAATTCCCAATCAAAATGGTATTTTATGCTGATAGATCCAATCCTAATACAGCTGAAAAGTGCCAGGTAGCAGAATGATTCTCTTTACATAATGAAACAAACAAAATGTTAAAAAGTTATGATATACCTATACTCATTTTGTGCATATTAAAACTGTGCCATTAGAACTTTGTATTGTACTTACGTGAAACCGGTCCTCCCATGAAGTCTGCAAAAGCTGTATCATCTCCAGTGGTGAACCTAGTTCTGTGATGGCAGTCAAGGTGTCTGAGATGTCATTGCTATCTTGGTAACAATACCCATGAAGCTGCAAAGGCAGACATAGAAAATGTGACTTATAAACCCATTTATTGTATGGAGTTCTCCCTCATCCCATCATCTTTTGACCTCACACAGTGAGACAGTTGAAAACCTGGACAAAAACCTTACTGTGTAGAGAAAATTGGCATATTTAGAACAGGGGAGGGATTAGCCTATAAAATAAAATGCTTCTATGCAGGAGAACATTCTCTAACAAGATAGGTAAGCAGGTAGTAAAAAGTAAAGGTTCCCTCTTGAATTCAGCTCCTGCTAACTATATGGTCATGTCCCTGAATTTTTCTTGGCAGACGCACAGAAGTGGTTTGCTCTGCTTTTTTGCAGGTTTCCCACACACATACAGACATACACAATTTTACAGAAAAGTCTACAATTCTTTTATTTCTAATTTCATCATTTCTGATGCAGCTCCTTTTCTCTCTGTTTAGAAAAATATGTAAGAACACCTCACTTTTGCCAGGCTTTCCATTATAATTAATTGATTTTAGTATCAATTTAAAGTAAGCTTTAAGTTGTTATAGTCTATCCTTTCACTTTGTTAGCTGCCCTGAAAATCAGCTGAACGTTTGCAAAACATAGAACTACAAGAGCCATAGAATTGCTGTATAGGCTGGAAATTATCAATGAAGGAATACAGCAACTACATTTGCAAAAATTAAATCAATCTGCTAATACAGGAACCTTGCTCAAATTAAGGCTCTATTATGGGAATATACTGTACTTTCCTTAATTGTGTTTTCATCACTACCACTCTACACATTTTAAAGGTATCAAATCTAATTTTGTAAAAGGCATCCCATTTAGTTTATCCAAAGAAAACTTCCCTAAACCAAAATCAGAATATTTTGAGATTTTTTAATACAACAGGAGCCAAGCCAGGGCTTCTTCTTGCCCATTCTCACCCCAGATGGGTTTTCATTATGTCCTTGTTAATATCAACAGCTCTGAACTGTTGTACAAGATAGAGGATGAACAGCAGATCTGAGCAGGAGAAATTGGGAAAGAATATATGGCTGTCTTATTTCCCATGCCTGAGAAGATATAGATGTTGATAAAATGTTCACTAGCTTCAGTGTTAGAACTCAGTAGTGTCAATAATGTATTATTTTTCAAAAGATAAAGATATAGAGGTATTTCAAGAAAAAAACATACTTCAAGAAAATGTATTTCAAGAATTTCTATGAAATAATGTTCTGATTTAATGCCTTTGTAGCTTAATAATTACAATTTTTAACAATTAGATATTGGAATGCTTAGCAATTGGCACATATTTGCAATGGCTGCAAAAACCAGGCTCATGTGAGCAACATTTACAACCTTCTAAGTTGACTTCTGACAAGCAAAATCAATGGGGGAAGTCAGATTTACTTAATGGCCATACGATTCATTAACAGCTGCAGCAATTCGCTAAAAACCATGATGAAAAAGATTGCAAAATCAGGTATGACTCACCTGATTGCAAAATCAGGTATGACTCACTTAACAACTGCCTTGCAGTTGAAATTCTGATCCCAACTGTGGTCATACATCAAGGACTACCTGTAGATCAGGAATGTCAAAGTCGAAGCCAGTGGGCCAAATCTGGCCGATGGAGTGCTTAGTTCTGGGCCGCCGGGCTGCCCTGGAATAGCGAAGGACCTGCCTGTGGTGCCTCTGCCAGTGAAAACGGAGCCTAGGAAGGACAGCATGTAGCCCTCACAAGCTCTGTTTTCACTGGCAGAGGACTGCAGGAGAACATTGCAGATGAAAATGCAGCCCTACAAGCTCCATTGTTGCTGGCAGTGTTAGCAAAACAAACTACTAACAAAAGTGGCATTTGATCACACAAGTGACATTGAGCTGGCCATAGTGGACATGCCCCCCCCCCAGCCTCCCCAAGGTCAAACACAACCCTGATGCAGCCCTCAATGAAATCAAGTTTAACACCCCTGCTGTAGATAATTTGGCATGAAACTTGTACTTTCAGAAGGTCTATATAGTTTGATTTCTGAAACAGAGAAATGAGAAATGCCATGTGGTTATTCAGCTGAAGAGCAGAAATAAGATCGAAGTCAATGGGGATGTCAAGTAATTGGAAAATATGAGTAGTGAGAATTCTATTGAGGATTGTGTTGTCATCTGCCTGTAATTATTACTATTGTAGGAAAAGCCAAGACAAAGAACAAATGAGTACAAGGCTGCAAGAATTTCACAACTGCAAATACTATGATTTTAATAGGAATCTGAAAGATGTGCAGTTTGACAAAATACATCAGAATTGTTCCTTCAGATGCAGAACTTTGACAGAGCCATGCACATCCTTTAGACATTTAGAAGGAACCAGAGTCACGTTCCAAAAAATGGCCCTGCCAACAGAATCCACATTTGAGTTTGATTGAGATTACATTGATTAAATGCTATTAATATGATTGGTCTCCATGGATAGAATAGTGTTCCGCCTTTATATCATCAAAAATATATAATTCAGCTACCAGTTTTAACAGTGCTCTGGGCAACTTTCCACTAACTGAATTAACTTTCAGCCTAGGACAAATGAGAAACTGCCCTACTACAATATTCCTAAAGCTTAAAAAACTTCGAATTTATTTATTTATTTATTTATTTATTTATTTATTTATTATTTGGACTTCTATGCCGCCCGTCTCCCGAAGGACTCCAGGCGGTGTACAACATATTAAAAACAAGCAAGACAAAAGTTAAAAATATATTAAATTTAACTATCCAAATAATCAAATTCTAAAAAGCTGGGATAGAAAAATTTAAAATTTAATTTAAAAAAAAACTCTAAAAAAGGCCCGACGCGTCCCTAATATGCTTGATTAAAAAGCCACATCTTCAGGGCACGGTGGAAAGATCGAAGATCGGGGATCATCCGTAACTCCGGTGGCAAGGTGTTCCAGAGGGTAGGAGCTCCCACAGAGAAGGCTCTCCTCCTGGGGGTCTCCACCCCGAGGAGGCCAACTCTGTGGGAATGTATTTGGGTTTCAGATGCTACTTATCATTAGGGAGATGTGGATGTTCCACTTTGTAAGGAAAATGCAACATAATTAAATTCTTAAATCATATCACATTGGGTTTCATGCCACCCTGAAGCCTAGCCAGGAACTACTGAGGCAGTGGTGCTACGTCCAACTTTAATCGCTTTAGGAAAAATCTCTTCATTTAAGCGGGTTGAAATCACACATCAGACATGAACTAATTTTAACAAAGATCAGATATCAAATTATTGACTTGTTAAGGAAGAAACATAAAGTTGAGAAAGTAAGGGAAATTACTGTATATCAGCAGTGTAATTTGAGAGGTGATTATGTACAACTCCAATTATATTGATCACCTCGCTATGGGGTTGTGTATAATTTAGCATAGAAGCTATTTGAGCAAACAAAGAGGAAAGGAAGAGCTCACCATCTGAAAATGCATGATGAATGCATGATCTCTATTATGTGCACAGTGTGGAATGGAAGTAGGGTCCAGAAAAGCAGATGATGTGTGGGTAAATAAATAACATTATTTATCACACATTGCAATTCTCACTGGTTGGAGTTTCCTCCAAAAATTCTTGCAATGGTTAGTGTAGAATTCAGAGTTAGATCTCCTTAGCTCTCCTCACCGAACTACAGTATACCTTCCTTTGTTCTCAAGTGACATGTGGAACAACTACTAAATCAATTTAAGTCTGCTTTTTAGATAGACATGCTCTCTACAACTTAAGATCTTTCCCCACATAAAACTGTCTTCCATTGTAGATGTCAGTAGCTTGGAAACAATACCGAAATTAGTAACAATTGATTCCATAACAGGCCTTTCCGGGGAGTATTTCCTAAGGAAAATAGATGAGGCTGCAAATCATCAGCTCCTATTAAAGAAGCAGCAACTGAGAACAGAGCCTTTAGGAGTGATTTATATGATACATATGTCAGAATAGACAAATTAGCCTGGATTATTTCTCATGAAGGATAGTTCTCAAAGTGAGCAAGGATGGAGGAGGGTTTTTTTAAGCCAACTTCATTGTATACCTTTTACTTATGTAAAAGGATCCTCTCCTTATCACACCTTACACTAGTCAACCCTCCCCCCCCCCAACACACACCACATCTAGAGAGCTACAGCCACTTCAGAGAAAAGACACACAGCTCATCTAATAATGACAAGGATAGTTAAGGCCCGTTTACAGTTGTATCAGCTCTGGCTTCTAGCAGCAGCAGAATTCCCGCTAACAGATCTTTTCTTCACTCTTAAAAGCTCAGGATAACATCTGGGCCTTTGGGAAATGTTCTTGCAATAAAGAAGCACTTTATGTAATTTATCTTTCTTCACCAAGCCTCATCTGTCTGCTCTTTTGGCTGGCTCCTGTCTCCCACCCCCACCTCAAATCCCATGGGTTGCACAAGAAAAGGAACATATGGCCACCTCCAATGAATCACCAGAAGGTGGCACTGCTTTGACCTCTCTAACTTCCATCATGGATCTATGCATCCCCTTAAATAATTTGTATGCAGCAAGACACCTCAATTGTTAATTAAAGAGTTATCATGAAACAACATAAAACAACAAAAAGGTGTGCATACATTGTTTAGTGAGCATATAATCACTTATTTTAAAATATTAAATAGTGTTGAATGAGGCAATTGCAAACCCCTTCTGAAAAACCTTACCAAGAAGGTTTTCATCTGTCTTCAAGAAGACCACATATTAATTTACTTCCACTGAATATCTAAGAAGAAAACTACTACAGTTACTACAAATCCAAAAAGGAAAATCTGATCGAGAGGGAATGATATAACATGTGGCTACTCAGTAAAATTCATAAATAAGTATGGATTTTGAAGTGAGACCAATTTGAATTTGCCATTAATCTTTAACTAATATTATCCTTCCTGTCTTTAAGTGCTTTAAGATAGGACCATTGTTTTATACCAGTTGCAAGATAATACCAAGGAAGCATTAAACCTTCCCTAGAAGCAAGTTACTTTCCTATCAAGAAAGAAAAAAAAATCACCAGAAAGATTTCCATATGGAGAAGTTTTCATAAGATGAATAGGGCACAATAGAAGCAAAACTGTTTCTTAGTAATTGTTTCCTTGTAATTGGCTAACCCCCAAAATGAGAAGAATCATTTAATAGCAATAGCAAAAGCACTGTATTTATATACCGCCTATCAGGGCA
>JANHFQ010001467.1:128853-145219 GCA_032468035.1 Aparallactus werneri
ATTCTTGTAGGACATTGTTTCATTGTTTTCTCACTCTACCACACTGATGGATATTGGGGGCTTTGAGGTTGCCCCATATATTTAGTTTATTTGGAAAATTGTATAGATTCTCCTGCCCCCAGGAATTCTAATGACAAGATCAAGGGGATTTTAAACTTGTTCCTACCACTAGTGATTAATATTTTTAAAATATTTCCTTGTTGCTAATTAATAGCCAAGAAGCAGTAATTATTTTTATCAAGAATTGTGGTGGTAGAGAAAAAAGACTTTCCTAATGAAAATGGTCATTTCCCAAAGATAATAAGTGTTGTTTGATTGCCTATAAAAGTAGTGAGGTTTTGTGGGCCACACAGAATCAGACTACAGATTGCCCACATGTCCCAGACAGGATATGGTATTCTGCCATCAAAATGCATGTTATATAATCGGAAAGAAGAAAACAGTTGTTTTCAGTAAGCTTGCTGGACACAGAAGATTGTTTTAAAAGCTTCATCTACTACATTTGCAATTGATGATTTTTTTGTAGTACTGTCTGCTGTAACTTATGAAATAATATTGTATTGCTAAGTGTATGGACAATATCTCCTATTCTGTTGTTCAGTTACAAGCTTTGACATATACAATGCTATTTGCTTTTTGGTAGGACCTCATCTACTTTATGCTTGTATCTTTGGAAATATTCCATTATACAATTGTGAAACTCTACTCAGCCGTTGACCCTTTCTTTTGTGTTTATATTTGATCCCAGCACTTAATTCCAAAACAATAATGTTACAGTATATAGTTAAGCTGCAACACTGAAATAGAAATTGGCTTAAGAAAAATGAGTGTTCCTCTTTGTGCTCTGATTCTGACGAATCAGAACTTTAATCCCTTTGAGAATGAGGTCAAAGAATAAAGAGAATTAATGAAGTTGCTACCAAATCTCTAATCTTACATTTCTCCTTTTCATTATTTATCTTGGGTACTAGTCATAACTATCTTCACAATTTTTGAAGAAAAAAAATGGTAGGTCCAAAATGCACACATTTTTCATTGTCTCCTGTACTTCTCACAAAACCTTTCTTTCCCTTTAAAGGAAAAGTAGAATAGGCACTACTGCTAGGATTTTCAACATCAATTTGACTTTTAGGAATTCCCTGATAACCATCCTGCAATACACCCAGTAAATTTGGAAACTGGCCCTTGGTTACTGTAGGGTTAAGAATGGGGATCTATTATACTAGGTGAAATGATGCAAAGCAATCAGTGAGGCTGGGACAAATTTACCAGCAACGGGCAGCTGATAAATGCTCAGCAACAGACAAATTAGCTGGGTGGTTTTTTTTCCTAATGTGAAAATATAAAGATGATTTTTATATATTTAACTGAGCAGTAGATACCTATTAAAATAAACGCATGGAACTGATTAAAATGGTTAGAATACTCAGTTGTGGATTATTTGGTAGATGAATACCTTGTAGGCAAAATAATATGGTTGCATCAAGTAATATTTTAATCTCAAAAAGAATTAGCTTTTTACACATATTTCTACACCTGAAAATGAAAAGTACCTTGCAGGCTAAACTACTAGTACTTAATTCTAGAAGATTCTTAAAATTTCTATAGCTTTCTTTGAGATTAAAGGCACAGAAAACATTGCAGTCATATTCAAAGCTAAGCCATAACCTAAATCCACTGAATTTTTTGGGTTGCTTTGCTCTGTCCATCTCTGCCTAGAGTTGGGGCTGTGTGACTCCACCTTAAACAGTTTGCTGAAGTCCAGTACAATGGTATTTGCTAAGCATAGATCAAAATGGGATACAAAGTTTTAACTGGAATGAAATTTCTACACAGCATTTTAGAACTGCAAACCAAATTGGAATTTTTGAAAGGTATATAATTTGGAAGATTCAGTTCCCCATGTCTGATTTTTTTAATGAAAAAAAAATATACAGCCTATACAGGAAAGCTGTATTTTATCCAGCATGGTATCATATACTGTATTTCAAACTGAAATGCAGAGTACAGTGCTAATCTTCTCTGAACAGAAAATGTGAAGGAATTCAATGGGGCTTACCCGTATTTCCAAAAGTCCTGGATCACACTATACCTTGAGCTGAATTTTTAAGAAAAAAGAATTTACCCCATTCATTTGAAGTCAATGATTTTATATGTTTACAAATTCTGATGTGATTAGAACAGACTGGACTTGTTTTTTCTTGCTATTCTGATTGCAGTGTGATTAAAATATTAGAAGTGTTATTTTCTTCTATAATTAATAACATTATTAAATATGAAAATATTACAAGCATAAGTGATAAATTTAGTAAAATGCGACTTAAGGAAAAATAGGCCATTGCTAATAAACATTCAGAAAGTATTTGCAATTTTTGGAAAAATAGACTTCCCTTAAACATTATCTCAATTACATCTCAATCTCAGCCTGACAAATCATGTTTTGCTGCAGTTACTGATTCAAATAAAAAAATATCGTAAATATATTATATGGGGAAACGCCTTTAAAAGTATTTATAAGCTCTACTATTTAAATAGTTGAGCATACTAAGAACATATGGATTTTTAATTTCAATAAATCCTAGCAGTGTGTTCAACAGGATTTACTCGCAATTATTTAGAAGGGTCTATGACAGTGGTGTCGAACCTATGGAACGCATGCAGGAGGTGGCACGCAAGCCATTCCTCCCGGCTCTGTGGGCTCACCCATGCGCTATTGCGCTCTGTATTACGTTGGTTGGAAGCACAGCTGATCTGCATGTATGTGCCGGATCATCTGTGTTTTGGCTCTGGGGGTTGCACGCCACGGGGATCACATGTGCATGCACAGGGGACAGGAGAGCGTAGGGAATTATGTGCGCATGTGTGGGGGTACAGGGGCACATGGTCATGCGCACTTTCGGCATACGACGTCAAAAAGTTTCGACACCACTGATATAGACTTAGTATAATCCAACATCATCCTAATGCTGGGGTGAAGAAGTATGATTTGAAAATATTCCATTATTTTTATTACATATTTTCTGAAAACATACCAAAATAACCCAAGGTGAACTACAGAATAAATAATCCTTCAAGACACTTTTACGAAGCAATTTTTTAAAATCATCATTAAAAACCTGTAGTAAAGGAATGAACAACTTTAAATGCCTGGAGGATATGAGAATCTGGATGACACCACACACACATACCCTTTTATGTTGAATTTTATCCATCTTTGCTTCTTATTTAAATTTTATATACAGTTTATATATTTTAATATTTTACATGAAAAATGTTGTACACCTCCTAGTGCCCTTCTCTGAGGGAGATGGGTAGCTTCTAAATTTGAAAAAGTAAGTTAAAAATATAGTTTTGTAATTAGTCTGTTTTGACACTTGGTATTATGAGAGATTTAACTTCAGGGGTCCTTGGTGCTCTCTATTGTTTTCTTGCAGACTAGGTAGTGCACTGATGATGTTACCTAATGTTTGCAAGAAAACCAAGCTCAGAGAACACCAAGGACCCTTCATTTCAACCCTGAGTTACAAATATTCTCCTTTATCAGTATTTAATTTTGTTTTTACTATTTATCTGTTTTTAGTCTCCCAGGGTTATTCCATATCATATCGGTAGCCATACAAATATAATAAATGTATGGCAGCCATTCTTGTGGAGATCATAAGAAACTACACTAAGTTCAATTATGCCAAACCAGGTAGAGACATTAGGCTGAAATCCTTTCTGTAGGTTGTTGCTGCACTTCTCTGTCTGGAAAGCTATTTGCCCACAAATAAGTTACCATGTTCAAAACAGCCTTCCATCTGCTTATGTTTCAATTATCCCACACTGCATGAAATTATATTCAGAAGAAGAAGATCCATTCTTGTTTATACCCTTTTAATGGAGCTGTCTTCCTAAGGAATAAGTATAGGTACGTGCAACAGGAGTTGCGCTCTAGCAATTGGGTCTAAAATTACAACTTTAGTCTACAATCTTATATACATTTATAAAAGATTAATATAACATTTTTTTGTAATAAACCTAAGGTGGCAGTATATATTGGTAGAAATCCCATTTATCCTTCTGCCCTAAACTGTTTATCTGTACTTGTCAAAAAAAAAGTAAAACATTTAGCAGTCCTGATGCAATTAAATGTTGCTCACATCCGGACTATTTTTCTCTACCATTTCCCCCAAGAGACAACTTCTAAAACTTGACAATTTCCTTATCTATGTCTAAACAGAAAACTGGAACTTTTCAGTTTTTTTAAAGCATTTGTCTTAATTCTTCCCATTAGAGAAAAAAAACCCACCCCAAAAAATCAAAATAGCTTTGCCAAACATCGTGCCATGGATTGAGGAATGACAGAAAGCACCTATGGAAAACACCACTCTTTTGCTCACCTTTCCTCAATCCAGTAACCTTCAAATACATTGCACTACAGGTCCCATCATTTTCAGTTACCCTATGCTGGATAGAGATTATGCAGATTTCCTTCAACTAGAAAAGCATCAATTTGGGGAAGGCTAATCTAAATGGAATAAGTAACCTTTGCTCTATCTGTGCTGACTCACTCACTCTGATCCAGAATTAAACCTTAGATTCTGTCCAAGCCATCTACCAGATCTAATTTTATACCCAACGATAGACTGACAATACTAATTAAAAATAACATTTTCCAACATTGTCAAGAATTTCAAGTGCTGATACATATGATCTCAGAAATCCTTGCAACAATCCTACAACATAAATCCATGGCATTACTGTTAGTATAAGTGAGTAACCTATTATTTTGTTGCCACCACAAATCAATGAATACATCCTTGGGGTTAAAAAAAGTTGGATAAGGTTTTGTTTTGTGTTTTGTTTTGTTTCGTCATCAGTTCCATTCTACAAATGTTCAGCAGCATGCCAATGTGATTTTCTTCACATGTAAAGAGAATTGAGCAGCTGTATTTTCAACCTGCATGCACCTTTACGCATTTCTTGCAACAATGGCTATTACCTTTCTAGGTAAAGGGGTTTGTTGCTCCGACTTGCAGCAAATAAAGATGCACATTAAAATGGTAGGTGTATCTCAATTTATGTGGGCAAGCTGACTTATTGCAGGAGAAACACAAGTATTTAAGATGTTCAGGGTTCCAATCATCACCTTAAGCAAAATCCAACAACAACTTTCATGGCTGTCCATCATTCTGCACAACTAGGACATTAAAAAAACTCCTGAACAGCTTGGCAACCCAGTGACCATTTCAGACCTCTCCACAATTCCTTCCCACTGCATCTTGTGTCCAGGATTACTTTCTGTCCATTGCACTGCATCTACTAAAACCAAAGGTCAAGTAAATATGAATGTGTAAGAAAATCCAAAATATTGACATAGCTCTTGGCTTTTAATTAAGGTTAATCAACTGGCTCCGTGGTCTTGATTCAGAAATACTAATCCATCTGATATTATTATAACTAGCCATAGTTTGGGCGGGCCTCCCCCATTGTTCAAGTGCCCAGAGCTCTAACTGAACCTTCCAAGTTGCTTTCTGATAAACTCTATTGCAATAATCAAGCCTGGAAATTCCAAAAGCATGAATCAGTACAGCAAGAAATGGGAAGAGCATTCTAATGAATCAAAGGGGAGAGAATATCAGATTGTCACTTATTAAGTCCACATACTTTTTTACTGGACAAGAAGAGATGTGGCTTGAATTTTTAGAGTTCATCCAGAACTAATCCTCCTCAAAAAAAGGGAGTTACAAATTGTGCGCTAAACTGTCCTGCACAAGTCTGATTTCTGGCTAAGGGTCAGACACCACTCCAGAATAAGGCACTATTCGAGAATAAATAGACTAATTCACTCATGCTTTGGAGGCCCTTGGCAACCCGTCGCTCACTGTAGATGGATGTGCTGCTGAACTGGAGAGAAGAGCGGGAGAATGGGTGGTCTCCAGTGTATTCCAGCACTCAAGGAAGCAGCAACAAGAAAATAAGCTTCTGTTCTTGAAAGCTCTCCACACTTTCTCTGGACACTAAGAGCTTTGCTTTAGGAAATTCACCTAAACAGGCTGGGTTTATTTAGAAAGCCTGTCCCCCTCCCCTGTTAAAATTAAATCAGAAACCAGAAGAGTCTGAGGTGGGGGTGTCAAAGGATGGAGTTTCAGGCATTCCCAGAAATTTGTATAAACAGATCCGTGAAGTGGCACATATTGCTAGTGCCTGGAAGTAGAAGTTCATTTTGCCATTATTACCTTCAAGATGGAAAGGAAGGAAGGAAAGTTCAGAATTTAGAAGAAAGCCAAATTTCTCATCATGGCATTGGGGTTTCACATACTGTGTACAATTTGTTACAGAAGAAATGGCTACATCTATGGTGTTAGATATTTGGAAGTAGAGCGAAAACTTTTAGTAAACTAGGATAAATCTCTCTAGTGTGCTAAGTCATATTTATACCAGTATTTTTCCCCAATCTTCAAAAGAAATGTTCTTAGGGCAGCTTTATAGAAGTTAACCATTTAAAAACAAATACCTAAACAAAAAAAACCCCACAATATTCGAAAAGTGAAAATTCAGTTTTACAGGAAATGAAATGAATAAAAAGCCTTTGGCAAAAGATTAGACACAACACTTTTTTTTAAATTCTCTGATCACTATTGAAAAGACTGGGACTTATCTGGCTCTTTAACTCACCTAGGATGGCAGGGATATCTAGTGGATAATCTTGTAAAATTACAGGTAGTCCTTGATTTACAACAGTTCATTTAGTGAGTGTTCAGAGTTACACCAGCACTGAAAAAAGTGATTCATAACAATTTTCCAGTTACAACCTTTGAAGCCTCCCCATGCTCATATGATCAAACTTCAGATGCTTGGCAACTGGTTCATACTTATGACCATTGCTGTGTCCCAAGGTCATGTGGTCCCCTTTTGCAGCCTCTTGACAAGCAAAGTCAATGGGAAAGCTAGATTCACTTAACAACCAGGTTACTAACTTATCAACTGCAGTGATTCACTTAACAACTGAGGCAGGAAAGGTCACAGGGCAAAGCTCACTTAACAAATGTCTCACTTAATTGCAGAAATGTTGGGCTCAATTGTGGTTGTAAGTCGAGGACTACCTGTATTTATGCACAGGTAAGGTACCATGATCCATGGTGTTGCAGAATAGAGTATGGCAGGCTAACTCACTGCTCATTCCAGAAGTTTGATTCTGACCGGTTCAAGGTTTCCATCCTTCCAGGTCGGTAAAATGAGGACCCAGATAGTTGGAGGTAATATTAGTAATTGCTCAGAGAGCAGCGTAACGGTAACTGCTATTGCTATTGCTATCCCCAGCAGAACCTTTTGATCAGGAAAGCTTTCTCTTGCCAGGGAGGAAATAGTGAAGAGCACAGTTGGTTATCTGTTGCTGTCGTTGTGTCCTTTTAGGGAATCATCTGGTTGTCCCTTGTTAAAAATGTCAGTGATGTTGATCTAGATCAGGGGTATCCAATCTTGGCGACTTTAACATTTGTGGACTTCAACTCCCAGAATTCCCCAGGCTAACAGGGGAATTTGGGCAGTTGAAGTCCACAAGTCTTAAAGTTGCCAAAGTTGGACACCCCTACTCTGGAGGGATATTCAGATGGATCCTTTCTTACATTCTATGACAATCACTGAGCAATATAACATCCAGTTTAAAGCTGAAATAGTAATAGAATCCACTTTCTAAAATACCGTTTTTTCCCCTGAGGAAAGAACAGATTCAGTATTTTTAGCAGATTCAGTGAGATTCTTTTGACTAGGGCTTTCAATTCATTTCAAACTGATTTCACAATTAGAAGCTGTAATACAAATTTAAATAATACACAGGAATCTAGAATTTTTGAAGGGCTACAGCTTCCTATCATGAAGCAGAATGAAACCAGAGCTAACTATCTGGAATAAAAACGGAGTTCATGACAACTTCAAAGAAAATCATAACCCCACTTCAGACAATGAAGTAGATTGACTGCAGATTCAGAAAACTGAAAGCCACAGTGTTGCCTTCCTCCACACATACTCTCAAAAATCTATTTCAAAGATCTCAGGAAAAAAACCCAAAAATTCTAAGTGTGGGACAGGAAGCATAATTAGCTAAATCTCTCAGCTTCAATTTTCTTCACATTTTAAAACAACCATTTAGTCCTAACTTGCATTTTACAGATCCACATTACATTTCCCCCCAAGATTTGCAGAATTAAGTCAACTGGGAGCAGTAACATTTCTCTTTTTTTTGATTTTCCATCTGTCTTTCCTCCTGTGCATAGGATATCCCACTCAAGGAAGTCTTGTTCTGCCTTGGCTTCCTCACAAGCACAATCAAATGTTCATAGGCAAATATGATTCATATTATTTAAATGAATTATTCCATAATTGATGGGGTATATCTGTGCGTGGAGAGCACATAATCAACGAAGTTACAATTGCAGTGGCAAGAGAGGTAGATGATGAAAGAAAGCAACTAGAATGGCTATCAAGTCACTCAAAAAAGAAAGGGGGAGAAACAGGATTGGAAAGATAAGCTACAAGAAATACTTAAAAGAACTTCTCATCCACCTTGTCTTAATTTCATGGACCAAAGGCAAAACAAAAGTGGGGGAGGGGTTTACAGAAAACCCACACCTTCTTCTCCAAAGAGCAGTTCTCCAGGAAATATCCACTTACAGTGATTACTGAAGAGCACCATCAAATTATTTTCTCCAAGAAAAAAGAAGCACATAAAGTTCTCAGTTCTCAGAGGAGCCCTAAAGAAATGGTTACCACTTGGGATGAAATAGGATGGAATCCAGATGAGAGAAGGAGAGGGAGAAGACTCATGAAGAATGAGAAAAACCCACTGAATCTAGGGGAGCCTATGTCCATGTGGACAGAACTGACTAATTTCCTATTGGGTATGCTTTTTCTGAAAATTTGGATCAGGTAAGAAAAACAATTCTGATGACCAAGATAGAACTGAATGGAGCATTGGTTTAAAATGAGGATTTGGAACCAAACCCCCTCCCCTGATTACTCCCAGGCATAAGTCTAACAGTGTCAAAGAAGAAAGTGGGAAGAGGAAATGAAAAGGGGGAGGCTTTTTTCCTCCAGTGTATGACATTCTGGACAATGCCAGAGGCGGGAGACTTTGCAAGTTAATTTGAATCTGAAAGACTATCCTTGTTTTAAAAACATAAAACTCAGCTTAGTTTGAAGGAGGAGGAAAAGGGGGGGGGAAAGAAGTCTTGGCTGTCACGCTCCATTGATTGACTTGTCTCTACTTTGGATAAGAGTGATTTGCCCCCAACAACAAATAAGCACCTAGAGTAAAAAAAATTGCTAACAGAAACTTCGGCCTCCTGTTGCTCTCCTTGCTGTTTGTGAAGAATGAGGAGAGTTGCTGCTCTCTCTAGCCACCTCTGCCCATTCTGACATCTGCCTTGCTTTTTCATCCATCCTTTCTGGGTAGGATGATTTCCAAATCTGCTAAAACTGAAAGCATTCAAAATTCAATTGATGTCATACATTGATCCTCAAGCAGTTATGAAATTGACCAACGGACTTCTCTTCAAATTAGTACGATGTACATTCAATGGGGAAACCAGAGTTAAGTGACCCTTGGTTTGCCTTTGGAAAAAAAATAGAGAAATAACTTTACTCAAGGTGGGGGTTTTTTAGCAATTCTGATTTCTAATGAAACAAGGTCAAGTTCTAGTCCAGAACCCAGAGTTGCAGGTGTTCCTGTGCCTTATTAAATCCTTAGAGAAAGCATGCAGCAAAGTTGTGAAGCACCACATTTTCATCTCATTTTTAAGATTCATAATGATTTGGGAGAATATTAAATTCCAAGAGTTGCTGAAAGTTAATTAGCTCCCTGCTTTGCCTACCTCCACCGGTTCAGAATGCAGACATTTTGCAGAATGTAGAGGAAACAGCTGGATGAGTATTACACATTTCATTTTGCTGTAAAATTTGCACATTTACATAATTACAGCACTTCCTTGTCTGAACTCACAGAATGGCCTGCCAGATTTACAATAGCTAGATCCAAATTCCACACCTAATTCATGTACAACTAATCTAACACACATACACAATTTGAAGAGTTTGCAAGTGACAACATATTTTGTCCAATTACTCAGACTGTGTGTTTTACCAGCTTTCTCACCATTGCATCAATACTTCCAGTTTAGAGGAAACATATCACACGTTGTCCCCAAACACCCTGACTGTCATAACACCACTCAACTATGCATGTCTAAAAATAAAGACTCCCCTTAAGCAGAGTTCGACACTTGATGACTATATGGCCAGGTTCATGCAATTTTCAGACTTGCTCAGGAGAAAATTCAGCAGTTATTTACTTGCCAGGGGTGTGCATAAGATTTCCAGTTTCATTTATAGAAATGTCATTTACACATCCCAATTGGGAATCTAAATGGAAATAAATTCCATGGGAATCTATACATGCTTTCAAGTTGTAAGTGCTTGGGATTGTGGCCTTCAGATGATGAGGTTGGCACTACAGAATTCATTCTTCCCCAAACTCTTTCTCAGGCATCTTGACCTCTGACAGGAGCATCGGTAGCCAAAACAGCCTTCTAAAGTTCTAAATCTGGTTCCGGATTTAGCCCCGATTTCAACTGCTTGAAACAGGATCCTACGTTGCCTTCCAAGCCAGTTCAGCTCACTTTATAGCAACTTCCCAATAGCTTGCAACATCTCATCTCATCCCCCCCCCGCCACTAAACAAGAAATCGCACGTGGCCAGCCGTAAAACCTTAACACGTCCTGGTAATTTTGATACACCAGGGAGATGAACGCCCTGTTGCCTCTTCCTCCAGCCCGTCAGATGGAAGCGAACAGAACTGAAATACCTTTGCGATCCCTACAAATAATTATTCCGTCCGCTGATAACAAAACACCCCTCGCCTTCCTCCCTCCCTCCCCCTTTTCCAACTCTTCTTCCAAATGTATTGTAAAAGTATTCTATCTATGCCTGAACTAATATTCCGTTTAACCCATTCTGAGTTTGAATCCCAAACCCCGCGTCTGCCCACCTTTCACCTCCTGGACCGCGTTTAGTCTACACACATCTGAAGTCCCTAAGACCAGGGATTCCCTACTTACCTGGAGGATGTTGGGGTGCCGCAACCGCTGCAAAAGGACCATCTCCTTGATAATCTTATAGGAAGCCAGCCTATAACAGTCTTCCAGAGACCCATAGAGCTTGACGCAGTTGTCGATGTCGTGCCCTCCAAAATCGACGGACTTCAAGGCCACCGCCAGGCTCTTGTTGAGCACCGCTTTGTAGACCGCTTTGGTGTAGCCGGAGCCCAGGTAACGGACCTCGGTCACGTTGCTAATGTCCCGGCATCCCAACCGAAGCGGCCCGAGAGAGAGTTCGAGCTTGGATTCGGGGACCCAGGGCTCCCCGGAGGCGACGAGCCCGGCCGGACTGAGCGGGCCGGCCCGTGGGCTGCGGTCAGTGGGCGAGGCGGGGAGCCTCGGCGGCGCCAGATCCATGAGCCGCCTCTCCAGAGGTCGCACCGCCGGCCGAGACTTAGCAGCGGCTCCCGCCTCCCCGGCTTCTCCGGGCTGCTGCCTGAGTTGGTACCGCAGCACCTCTTCGTAGCGCTCTCGGATCTGCCGGGCTAAATCCCAGCGCCGGTGACGGCCGCCGCTTCTCCTTTCCGCCTCCCACGACCTGTCCCGAGGCGAGCCCGCCAGCGAGTGCGCGATGCCCGCATTTTGCTGCTGTTGTTGCTGCAGGGGATCAAAGGCCGGGATGAATAAGAGGTTGAGCAAAGTGCCCAGCAAGAAGGACAGGCAGAAGCCGGCTGCCACGGCCAGCTTTTGCCGCTTCATTGCCCTGCAAGCTCCACAGCGGACCTTCCTGCCGGGCTGCCTGCCTTCGCGGATCAGCTTCGCCTCGGTTTCGCGTGCACCATTCCAGATGACCAGAAGACGGACGGACGGACGGACAGAGGTGGGGAGGGGGGACACCCCGACCAAAGCCCGTCTTCACTCAGCCCTGCTGCCTCGCCACTCCTCGGCGAGGCGAGCTGAAGCCCACATGACACTTGCCTCCTGCCTTGCCTTTATAAACCCGCCCTAAAAGTCTTATTATTAGGTACACACCGCAATGAGGAGGAAAAAGGAGAGTTTTTACATACCCCCAAAAAAAAATTTTTAAAAAAATTCCAAGTGTGCTACATTCATTGTGACGCCAACTGATTGACGGCTCGGCCTCGCCAGTGGAAGAGGGAAAACAGCAGAGAGGAGAGCTGGGAAATGAAGTCTTCTTGTCACAGGTGGCGGCCAGAACCCAACGGGACTGTGAACTACAACTCCCAGAAGCAGTCCTGGTGCTCCGGGATCCAGAGGCGGCAGGAGCTCGATAACGGTGTCGCCTCCCAAAGCCAGGAGTGAATGGAACGGGACGGTCGGGAAAGTGTACCCCGCTTGCGTGATCGAAGTCGAATCGCGTCACGGGAAGGCAGAATATGAAGACGAAACTTTTGGTCCGGGAAAAAAAGATAAGGAGCCTTCAAGGGCATCGCTCTCTAAGGTCCCGAAGAGGACTTGACGTTTGCCCTCCGCGCCTTTCACAGTCCTGCCGTTCCTAAATTGACCCCGTGGAGAGACGGTTGCAGTTTGCGAGAAAGCGGGAGGGAAAGCGAAGTGAAGTGGCGCTCCCCAGCCTCGTTTCAGGACCTTCCAAAAGTCATGTTTACCCGAGTGTTTATTTCTATGTATGGATTTGTTTTTGCCGCCCTGGGGTTTCGCAAGTATTTATAGACCTGCATCCTGTTCACACGACCAGAGAATTCCGTTTTGACAGTCTTCGCAGAGTTACTTACAGACGTTCGGTTAGAGTTAGAGGCGGAAACGTTTGGCGCCCGCGTTTAATGACTCGATTAAATAACTCACCTTTCACAAAATCTATACCAACTCCAAACAGAGTAGAAATTAGAAAGAGGCACGTTTGGTTTCCTTTATTTATGAAACGCTTTCCCGTTAGGAAAAAAAAAAAGCAAGTCGGCAATATATTTATTTAACTCATACCGCCCATCATGAACCTCAAGGACGTGTGCTTGTAGTTGTGATATATGTCACGTAGTTGAGTCTTTTTCCCCTCTTGAGTCCAAATGACCGAACTGCCTTTTTCCACACGCCCTTCGAAATGCACAGAGAAGTGATGTCAATCAATCCCTGACATTGGTCGCTCTACCGGGCTGACAAACGGATCGATTTGCCCGGGAAAATCAGCTGCGAGTGTAATCCTCGAGACTAGGAATTTTAGTAAAATGAGAGCAACCTCAAGCGGTAAACACGGGTAGGGGAGGCTCCTCTGTGCTTGTATTCACAGCACAGGCTTAGACAAATCATTCATGGGCCAAAGCGGCTGCATTTTCATAATTTATGAAACTTGTTCAGTTATAACTTTGGTTTGAACCGGGGAGGAGGGGGAACCCTAGACCATTTTGTTAATCAATGGTTTGGATAATATGTGAAAACTCTGGAAGAAAATCTCTTGTCCTTCTGCATGTGGTTTTATTTTTGTTCGCCTCCCAGAGTTGATTGCAAGGGGAGGGTATATTAAAATTTGCATAATAAAATAAATGGATTCAGTCGTAACGTAGGTCAACGCCCCCATGTGAATGCAAAGAAGTAAATGTCATTACCGGCCATTCATGTATTAAAGCATAATAGAGGTAACTTCTCTCTGGGGTCATTTGGTAAGGGCGGAGTATCCGAATTAATGTCATTACATGAACTCTAATAATAAATAGGGTTAGTTTCGTGTTGTGGGAATCATAACGATTTTTTGTTGAACCCCAGGGCACGGTTTGGCGATCTCTTTTCAAACATGCTTTTGAGGCCATTCCGTTCTGTTTGGCTTAAAGGGGCCCTAAATTTCTTCCCTGAAGTCTTAACGTTAAGGTTTTAGACTTTACTCACAGTATAAATATAAGAACGAATTGATATTTTAAAGCCACGTAATAAAGGCCATTTCCCTCCTCTTCGTCCCTTCCTCTTTCTTCAAATAACTGCAGAAAATCACGGGGGTGTGTGGAAAGTAAGCTTTCTTCTGATAAGATATTTAAATCAATGGGCTTCTCTATTTCGCCACCAGAGCATAACCGAAGGGGGCAGGACCGGATAAAAATCAGATTTTAAATGCACATGCAAGCCCCATTGAAACGGGTTGATTAATCGCAACGGCTCGTCGATTACCGGGCCAAAGGTGCTTAAAGCACGCACGTACAAACATTGCTCAAGGTGGGTTGCGAAGTTTGTGGGGCGGAGAGAAATAAAGCTTTATTTGAGCGCCTTTATCTCCTGGGAAGGTTTATGTGAGAAATTTACAGCTCAGTTTTCCACCTATAATCTGACGTCGCCCGAGGCCAAAGGGTTTTAACTTCCATAGAAGCGGGGGAAAGCTGGCGAAATTCATTGGACGGCGTGGTGAATTTAACGGATCGACGGGGGCTTCAAGGAGTCTCTCTGCTGGCTTGTCTCATCCCGAGATTCTGGGGCGTGCGAGTCTCCAACACTCATCTTTTCTGGCCTGATGGCTAGGGACGAGGAGCCTTATAATCCCACACAGCTCACGAGCATCTGTGGGCTGGGCGCAGAGCAATTTCACCACCGGGCTAAGAGTTGGGAGCGGGTCTACAAACTGGACAGTTTTCTGGGGGGGGGGGTTTAAGTGTCAAAAGAGAGACACAGAAAAATTAGGGGCGCTCCCTCTCAGTTTCCTGACCTCCTCTCCCAGTTCACAGGCCTGGGCGCGATGCAGATTTAATTTTTTTTAAAAACAAATCCATAGAACTGCGCTTCTCCCCCTGAGCTTGCCCTGCCCCTCATTAAAGTCCTCAGCCGAGAGCTCTGTGTTGTGGCTACCGTGGGAGGGATGAAAGGTCCCCGCCGAGATGGGAGGGTGGTGGTTTTAAAGCTCTGCGCCCCTCCTGCATCTCCCGGGCTCGGCGTGAGGTCGCCCCAGCTCTGCTGGAGACTGGCCGTAGCCGAGTGCTAATGGAGTGCTTATCTACACCGGGCCGACGCTGTTAGCAACTAATTAACAAATGAAATTAGTCCCAGAAAGAACACAAAGGGAGGGTGTGTGTCTCTGTGAGCGAGTGAGTGAGAAAGAAAGACCCAGCTGAAATTGCTTTGGATTGAGAAAGTTTGAGCTGGAGAGCGCCATTCGGGTCGCCGGCACAAAGCAAGCAAGACGCGGCATTTAATTGTCTGCCAGAAGGAAGAGTAAAGAGGCGGACAAGCAAGAACAAGAATCGGAGCTCGCCTAATATCTTAATATGAAAGGTGGCTCTGGATCCCGCAATTTTCCTTGCCAGATCCCTCTCGTGCCGGTACTGTAAAAAGCACAAGCACAAGCAGCCATAACGCGGAACGTGTTCCTTCTGCAAAGGAAAAAAAATGCTAGTGCCTGAGAAAAGACAAGCAGGCTGTTTTATTTCGTTGTGATATATTGAGCCCGATCTGCTTTGATGTATCTAATGGTGCTTACTCCATCACCACCACCCCCGTGGTACTTTTGTCACAGCTCGACTAAATTTGGCTGAAAAAATAATGAAATGCATGTTTGCCCTTCCACCGGGCTCTTCATTCTTTCTTTCACCCTCCAACAAGATAATAAAAATAAATAAATGAAAGCTGCTTGAAATACCTACCTGTTCTAAAAAGCAACCTTTTCATACGCTGGGACTGCCTTATCAAAAGGATTAATGGGATCGCCTGAGTTAGGGTGTCTCGATCTCAGCAACTTTAAGTTTTGTGACTTCAACTCCCAGAACTCCCCAGCCTAATCCTCACACCCTCCGTCTGTAGTCTTCTGAAAAAGGCTTCTGTAGGTAATAATAATGATTGTGGTTGTTATAATGGAATAAGAAGAAACCCTAAACCAGCCAAGAGTTTTTTTTCTTTAACTAGTCATAAAAATCTATACTGAGAAAAGCTAAGGCAGTAGAAACAGGTGCACAAATGGCTAAGCCAAAGGATTAGGAAAAAATCTCAAGAGTATCCAAGAAATATTGTTGAATGTTTCCTTGCACAAATATAAATGTTAATAAGACAGTTTAAATCAGGGGTCCTCAAACTTTTTAAACGGGGCCAATTCACAGTCCCTCAGGCTGTTGGGGGGCCGGACCGGCTGAGTGGGCATGGCTAGGTGACCATGTGACTTGGTGGGTGTGGTCAATTTGGTGGGCGTGGCCAAAATGTTTTTAAAACTTGATTTTTTTTAAATTTTGGGGCCCTCCCACTCACCTGCACGCTATAGCTGCCTTTATTTCCTCTGTTTGCAGCACAGCTGCAGGCGGGGCAGTGTGCCTCAGCTGTTTTTATACCTAAGGGCTTCTGCAGGAAGTTT
>JANHFQ010001467.1:196026-208317 GCA_032468035.1 Aparallactus werneri
AGGGATGGGATTTGGGGGTTCTGCAAACTGGGCAGACCCTTAGCAAGGGTCCCAAACCCCTGTGAACCCAAAGCAGCCCACCCTGCTATAAACAAAGCAAACAAACTCTTACACAACCAGAACAGATCCCAAACGCAGAATGGAGTGTGACAATTGAAAGTGGATGTTACGCTCCTCTGTTACTCTCACTGCCTCTGATTCAAAATCTTTTATTTTTAATTCTCTTTCAGTTAATTTCTTTATCCAACTTTCCATTCCTTTTGTTTCTGATGACCTCCCTTTTGTATTTTCACAATATATTACATTGCAATATTTATTTTGTTTAAAGGCAATAGCTTTTCAATTGCATCATGAATTATCTACAAATCATTCGCTAATTAGCTAAATTTTTACTTTATACATAGAATGTCCTACAATCGGCAAGTGTAGTCTGGATCTTGTCTGCCCTCCAATATTATGATGCTTTCATAGTAACTGAAATCTTGATTGGCTTTGCAACAAACTATCTTCCCTGGAAATATATAGAAGTGATGTAGATTTACACACAATCTAAAATCCAAGTACAACAAAGTTTAATGCTGCTTGCAATCCTGTCAGTGATCCAACTCTACAAATGTTTCTAATGTTTGCAGTTAAACCAGGTGGAGCAGGGAATCCAGTTCTGAACGCCTGTTCTATTCCTGCCAAATTGAGAAAGAAATTGGAGAGTGTTATAACGGAGCTAGGAATACGTATCACAGTAAGAAACAGAAGACTTTGAAGTTTAACTTTGCTGTTGATTTACATATAGTAAATAAAAGATAGCTAAGTTGGTTCTAAATAGATGTAGAGGTTGTGGGTCTGCTTCGCAAGGGGGAGAACTAACATTGTTGTAATATATTTATCAGCAATCAACCCTTTTCAATGCACGCCTTTTTTAAAATGATTTGTCTATTTTTGTTTGGGTTTATTGCTTGTTATTTTATTTGTTTGTTTGTTTATATTGGAATTTGTATTTTAACTTTCTAAATAATTTTTAAATCCTTTTTTTAAAAAATAAATGTTAAAAAGCAATGGGACAATATAACAAATTAAATCAGAAATAAAAACAGCCAAACCGAGGGAAGGGACTGTCTCATTCTTTAAAGATAAAATGGGTGGACGAACCTAGTAGCCTGGCCCAGTCTTTGCAGAAAGAGCCAGGTTTCAGTCTTCTCTTGCAGGTCAACATGGTCAGGGCTGAATGGGTCTCCCAGGGGTTGAGAAGCCCCCATAAGATGATTGCCTGGTGCCTCTTTCCTGCTGGTTCATGTAAAAGGAGGGAAACTGGGAGACGCTCATATCTGGATATGGAGCCTTTGAAGGAAGAGGAGGAGGAATTCCTTTTATTAATGTTCATATGTATCAAATAGCAAATTAGATCAATCATTTGAAGGAGAAAGTGACAGTTGCAACAAGGAACAACAAAGGGAAGTTGGTATGGAGGATGCAAAGGCAGGAAAATGTCAGGCTCCATTGGAGAGGTTAAACAATTAAGTCGTACTTTTGGGGGGGGGCAGATTTGCAAAAAATTACCATCACAGACATCAGTGCAGCAACAATAAGAGTTTGTTTTCCTCTGATCAGAACTCAAATCCACTGAAGAAATAGATGAAGAAGCACATGGACTTCTGAAAGTTGAACAGGAAAAAGATAGGTTGCATTCATGCAAGAAGTTGTGCTTAAAGGAACTCCATCTAGGATATTAATGTAAGAATTACATCAGGGAAATTTGAATCTAAATATGTTTCTTGGGGATCTACATTGGAAGAAACCTGATTATAAATCTTCTGCATGTTAGAAAAATTTATACACATACTTGCGGGGGGCGGGGGGGATAGACCATTAAAAACAGTTTAAAACTCCTGACAGTGTCCTCCCAATACAGACAGTAAAACCAGATATATACTGGTCAATATATCTCTGAAATGATATCTAGCAGAAAGGCTGCGTCTCAGGATCCCTCATGTCCAAAGACCTGGGCCATCTGCTACAGAAACCTGAGCTAAATCCATCCGTGATCTACCATAAGTAAACTCCCAGAAGGCACTTCATCTGTCTCACCCTGTGTTCAGTGGGCTTTCCAAATCCTGAAATGTCAAGAAAATCTATTTTTTTTTATTACTTACACTGCAACACCCCATGTCTCTTCAGGATGATGCCTTTATTTTTTGTTCACTGGGGCAAACAAGAATCACCTTCATTGCCAAAATACAAAGCCTCAATTGGTTGCTTTAGGACTTTGGGCTCCTTCTGCCCTTCTGGCTGGCCCCTCCCTTCTGTCTTGTGCTGACTGGGCATAGCCAAGCAGCAAATAAAGAATTCTCCCTCCCAGCACATTGATTAAACATCCCAAGAACATTTAATACACTTTGCATAAATCATGTAAATGGAATGATATCTACTAGAGATTTTCTCATCAGTGTAGCCAAAATAAGTGGAAATGCTCCGGAATGGAGTCATCAGTCTCACTGGTGGTGAAGGAAGTACCTCACGGCAAGGACCGCCTGCAGAAGGAACAGACACCCCTCACATGGGGGACCCAAGGCGGGACCCCTTGACAAACCAACTTCACCTCTGTCGCACAGACTGGCTGAGGGTGGACCAGGCGAGTAGCTTTTGCAAAGCTGCAGAAGATCAGACGGAGAACGTACAAGTTCAGGCCATGAAAGGAAACTGGTTTTCTTGCTTTTAAGGTGAAAAGCCTCACAATGTGAAGTTCTTAATGTTGCTCAAATTGTGGAAGAAGAGCTATTTGGGGAGCCTAATGAAATGGAGAGCTCCACCAGGTTAGCCAGGTCCTGGGTCTTAGGGAAACCTTTAAAAAGGATCAGTGCCCCTCCAGAGAACATGGAATCATTTCACTGGGCAACATGCTTATTTAGCAAGGTAATTTGACTTATATCATGATGGATGGCAACTACAGTATTTTTGTGTCCATGGAATTTGTCCAAGATGATCCATTTAAATTGTATTACTTTATTATTCTTTTTTTTTTAAATACAGAGTTCACTGTAAGTGTGGTTACAGAGCAGATATTGCCATCCATCTACGATTTGTTGCCTCTCCCAGTGGAGCATCTAGGAGGAAACCCTTTGGCATTGTACGTTTTATAACAGTGGTAGCTGATGCTTCACCCAGGTATAGTGGGGCCTCCTCCACTGCCTCCCGCTGCCTCCCCCATTCCCGCTCAGCCCCACCAGTCCAAAACTCATCCCACCACCTCCACTGGGCCGAAACCATTCCCAGCACCTCCACTGCTGCCTTCCCCATTCCCACCGCCTCCCCCGGGCCAAATCACTCGCTGTGACAAACCTGCAGGCCAGCCTGCTCTTAGCAGAGCCAGCCTCGTCGTGACGCTGCTCTCCTGCACCCCTTGTGGCATATTGTGAATCGCTAGAGTGAAGGGGTTGGCACTTTGGGATGCTTTTTAGGAGTCATAGATACCCCCCTGATGGAATGTCTTACCCCCATAGGGTTTGTTGCTGGAGTGTAAGCTATCAGTGTGGCACGTTTAGCTGACATTGGTGCAGGCATTGAAGAGTATATATGGCACATACATACTTACACACACCCAAACACTGCTTTATTATATATATATAGATGGTACCAAAAGGTTGCTTCCCCCATTTCAGTTACATTTCTCCTGCACTTATTTTTTACTTGCTGATCATGTTTTTCATACAACATACAACAGAATATAGACTCATAGGGCTGGAAGAGATCTCAGAGGTCTTCTAGTCCAATCCCCTGGTCAAGACATGAGCCTTACACTATCCTGGTCAAATGGTTGTCCAATCTATTTTGGAGCATCTACAATTATAGGAAGCAAGCTATTCACTGATTAATTGTTTTCATTGTCAGAAAATTTGTCCTACTAGGTTGGATCTCTCTTTCATAATCTTCCACCCTCACTTCTTCTTCTGCCCTCTGATGCTTTGGAGAATAGGTGAATCCCCTTTCCCTGTGACAGCCTCTCAAGGACTGGAAGACAGTTATCAGGTCCCCCTGTCCGTCTCTTCAGTAGGCTAGACATACAAGCTCCTCAACTATTCATCTTGTGATTTAACCTTCAGACCCTTTATCATCTTTGCTGCACCTCTGTGCAAGCTTTCCAGGGGGTCAACATCTGTTTTGTATCATGGCAACCAGAACTAGATGCAGTATCTCAAATGTGGTCTCACCCATGCAGTATAAAGTGGTACTATCCACTAGGACACATAGATCCCTCTCACAGTTGCTATTGTTGCGCCAGGTACCTCCTATTCCACAGGTATCAAACTCATGGCATCATGTTACCGTCAAGTGATATTTTGCAATGTTTTTCCCATTCGTGGAGCTGGGGCGGGCATGGCCTGCATGTGATGCATCTGGCCCATGGGCCACCAGTTCAACACCCCTGGCCTATATCTGTACATTTGGCTTTTCCTGCCTGTGCAGGATCTTACTTTTCTCCCCGCTGCATCTTGTTGGATAGGTGTTCAACTCTGTCAAGATCTTTCTGGATCTTGAGCCTAACTTGCAAAGTGTTAGCAGTTCCTCCCAGCTTTGTGTCATTTGCAAATTTGATGAGCTCCTCTTCTACCCCCTCGTCTAGATCGCTTATGAAGATTTTGAAGAGTACTGGACTCAAAACCTAACCTTGAAGTAATCCCACTGCATGATTTCCTCGTGCTGTAGATGTAGTTCTATTGAGGACTATCCACTGAATGCAGTTGGCCATCCAATTACAAATCCATCTGGTGGTAAAAGGTAAAGGTTTCCCCTTGCACATATGTGCTAGTCATTTCCGACTCTAGGGGGCGGTGCTCATCTCCGTTACAAAGCCAAAGAGCCAGCGTTGTCCGAAGACATCTCTGTGGTCTGAATTGAGTGTCCTTCTAGTCATGGTAACTAATTCAGAAAGGAAAAGAAAACAGTAATATAAGTCAGTGACCAAGCTTCTCCTAATGTAGTTAGCCATAAGTAATAAAGTAGGAACAATAAGGGTTTTCTTTATAATTAAAAGGAACAGTTGCTTGGCTTTTCCACTTCAAAGAACAGAAAGAGAAGACTTTTGTTAGTTGGAGCAATGAAAAAGGCAGGAAATGGAACTTTGTGGGCTTAGCCAAGCATGAAGTCTATGAACCTGAGATTATTTTTTCTTGTCTCCTATCCAGTGTGGCTGGAGTGCGGGGGTCAACTCATCAAGGAAATAAATGTAATCTTCTGTTCAGGTAGAAAGGTATTTTTTTACTCTTCAGATGTCAATAAGATCTAAAATAGCAGGTGCACAACAACCAATCTCATGGCATTTTCAACCATAAACCCTGGGTTTGTCTGAGACAGATAGTGATCATTCAGAAACAAAACATTTAGTCTTACTATGGCTTATCTGTTTCACCAAAGTGCCTAAATAAGAAGTGTCTAGAATATTTAGTTAACCACTCAAGTGTTGTGGCATTTGGACTTCAAACATTTCAGATACTGTTTAAAAACTAATCTATATTAGGCTAATTAAATCTTGAGTTTTATTGGAGATTTAAATTAGAAAATATAAAAAGGGAAAAAGAATTCAAACTTTGAAGATAAAAATTATGAGAAAATATTTTGCCTGTGGGAAAACAAGAAGAATGAATCTTGAGATCTTAGCACTTGGCAAATATCAAGCACATGAAGAATATTGGAATAGTTTTCCAATAGCAAAGAAGGATACGAATACGAATACAGGTATGAAATCCAAGGAAGACTTCTATCTTTACCCAATCAGTTGGCAACCTCCATGCCCAACTCTAATTAGGTGTGTACCCTGGATAATCCTTATTTAAGATGCTAATTAGAAATTTATTAGCACCTTAAAATATACATTGCAAGAGTTCACACCTTCATATGAATTTAAATTCATGGCTGAATGTATTTACTTCATTTAGGCCTTATAATTACATATGTCATATGTTAAAACAGAGGCAGAATTTTCAAAGAGGAATATTATAGAGTCGAAATCTTCAGTTTATTTTAGATGATTAGTTACTGCCAATTTTATTTATGTTAACGTGCTTTTATATAGATATATAGTTGTCTTTGTTTAATTTTTGCTTTGTGATGGTCTGATGACTGCATGCAAATAAACAAATCTGAACAGAAATCTTAAGAATCTAACCAAAAGTCTTCGAATTGTTTGATCTTATTCAAAAAGTAGAAACATATCCCAAGTGACTTGAACATAAACTAAAAGTGGTGTTTAATTCACACTTAATTATCAACCCATTAAATTAATGCCATAGCTGTGAAAATCAAAAGCATGAAAAACCAGAATAAATGCATAGTTTTTGGCTTATCAGCAATTAATAGCTAAAGCAGTTAAAAATTAGCCCGAAAAAATTATGATCAGACTGAAATATAATGATAAATCTAACCTTTCTCCCACTGATAGAAATTTTTAGAATTCAGACTGAAATATTATCCCTTGGGTAATAATTCATAGATTTACACATTGGAGAAGTCAAGGATTTGTAGGGCGTGGTCAAAAAGTCAAGATGACAGTCATGATGCTGGAATCAAAGTTTTATCTATTTCTGATGTTTATCACATAGATTCTAACCGGTTGTATTAAATTTTCTAAATAAAATTAAATATTAATTATAGTAAATGTTTCAGAAACTATTCATATATGTTCATACATACATACATACATAAATATATAGGTAGTTCTTGTTTAGCAACCATAACTGGAACCAACAACTTAGTCATTAAATGAAGTGACCACTACATAAAACTGCAACTGTGCTTGCAATCTTACTTCAGCTTACCTTTGCTTTACAGAACTGTGACGATCATAAATGTGAGGATTGGTCATAGGATTACTTATTTCATCATGATCATAATTGTGACCAGTCACTCTAAAAGGCAGTCACTAGAAATGAGGGCTATTTGTAAATCATTCCTACAGCACAAGTAACTCATGCTGTCATCACTGCTTAGTTGGACTACTGCAATGTGCTTTACATGAGGCTGCATTTAAAATCATTAAAACTAAAAATAATTCTGTATTAATCAGAATTAATACAAAATGCAGGGCCCTATTTGCTAACTGGCACTAGACATCACCATCATAACACACTTGTGTTTTGAGTCCTGCATTGGTTGCCTGTAGATTTCTTGTACCATTGGAAACGATTAAAGTCCTATATATGTATTGCAACCAATGTGTTCTTAGGATTGCCTCCTTCAGCCACAGTCAACATGTGGAGAACTGGTGGCAGTTCTTCACATCAGGGGATTTAAAAAGACAAGTCTTCTCTCTTCTGCCTGGCTTGCTCCAAACTTGTGGGCCCTTCAGAAGCAAGTTGAATGGGTTTTTTTTGTTTTTATATTTTCACATTGTTATTCAACTAATCGGAGATGGTCTTAAAATCCAATGAATGAATAGGTTATGCAAATTTGCCTCTTGTCAATCTTCATTAGCACTTCAGCCCTAGTTCTTCAACTAGCTCTTCAGTTAGATCTCTTCATTGAGGTTGGGCAATTTTTCTTGGACTCAGAGTTGCAGTAGCTTTTTACAGGCATGTTTGAGATCATATTTAAAAAGGGAGATAAAGCCACTTAAAAAGATTTGGATGGAGATGGGAACTACTTCACCCACACATATGTGGGGATCCCATCCAAGGGTGTACATGGGGAGGTTAAAAAAATGCCAGGGTGGCACTATAGAAGTCCCACCTGCATTTGAGAGCAATCAACCAATGGAATAGCTTGCCTTCAAGAGGGTGCTCCATCACTGGAAGCTTTCAAAAAGAGATGGGACAACTATTTATCTGAAATGGAATAGGGTTTCCTCCTTGAGCAGGGAGTTGTGCCTCCAGGGTCCTTTCCAACTCTTATTATTTATGTTGTATGTTCTATTTGTACATACTGTACAAATACTTGCAATGCATAAGTTGAGTATTTTTACACTTCTACCCCCCACCCCCACACACTCTGATCTCATCACATCTAAATTATTCTCGGTTTTAAAAAAAAAGGTGCTAATGCATGTGTTCTCCCCACAGATATGCCTCTGTCTTATATTAAAAGGAGGTGACAGAATGTGTTATGTGCAAGATGGGTGACATATGGAGTTCCATAGCTCTGAGCAAACTCTGAGCCTGAGGGGAAAAAAGCTTCCTAAAAGTATATTTTAAGCATAGGATAGAAGCTCCTCCTTTCCCTCTTCTAATCCAGCCATATGTTGTTTCTTTTCCTTAACAAGGCAAGTCCCACAAGCTTTATATGTGAATTAGGAAAACATGTCATACTCCTACTCAAATTGTTTTGTGGATCCAGCTTGAACTTCTTCAAGGACACAGAGATGCAAAAGGCTGTTCCTGAGGTCCTAAAGCCTTTTGATAAAACCCTCCTTCCCAATTAACTGAACAATGTTCACTGGTGACATAATGAGGTGAAGGAATGTTACCATTTGACTGCAAATGGGGATGAAAGGAATACAGCTGGACAGGAACAGCCTGTTGTTAAAACATCTGTAGATTTTGCCATAATTTTTTTTCTGCTTTTGATCAAGCTCTACAGGTCTGTGGCAGCCAAAAATGGCACTATTGGCTAAGCAGTCAATTATTCATTATTCATTCATGAGTTGCAAACTAGCACATATGGTTCAATGATATGGAGATTCCATTAAAATGATTGCAGCTTTAAATAATCTGCCACACATTCTGACAAATTCTCTTTGCCATTCATCAAGTGAGACAAACTTTAAAGCCGTTAGTAAACACAGGAACATACGCCCTTAATTGTATATTTAAGTAATGCTAGGGGCATTTCAAGACTAATTGACAAGTCCCCAGGCCTACAGTGCAATCACCATGTGCCAGCTATTTGAAAAACTCCTTATGCATCAACATAACATTTGCATCAGCCTCAAACTGGTGCATTCCCAGATATACAAAACAATAACTTCCATCATCTGTAGACATCACTGTTAGTGTTTTGGACCAGCATTGAATCTTCAATCACATTAAAGATTAACAGTAGAACAGGGATGTCAAACTTGCATTGTCATGGCAGCATCACATGACATATCAGGACTTTTTCCCCCTTTGCTAAACTGGGCAGGGGCATGGCCAGCACGTGCTGCATCCAGCCTGTGGGCTGCGAGTTTGATAGCCCTGGAGTAGAATGTCAAAACAACAATATTGTTGTTAATCATTAAATACCCTTTAAACAACAAGCACAAAGTACTCTATGTAGTTGTTTTGTTGGGCACCAAGAAAGCTGGATGATCTTGGGCCATTCACTTTCTCTCAGCCCTAAGAAGGAAACAATGGCAAACTACTCCTGAAAAACTTTTCCAAGAAAACTGCAGGGACTTATCCAAACCATCTCCAAGAATAGGACATGATTGGACAGAAGTAAAAAAAAATAGCCATTCTGGAGAGTTAGATGCTGATTGTAGTATATCAACCATCAACCAATACTAATAAAAAATCCCCTCTTATCATCTGAGTCATTATTGTAGCTGCCCAGACTCTCTAGGCTGCAAACCTGATTTTTAAGTCAACTATATCCAGAACAGTCATATATCCAGAATCATAAAGATGTAGTCCACTTATGACTGCCTTGGGTGTATTTGGTCTATCTGGTATCCAGAATAGCCACCTCCATTTGCCAAACTGGACCATGAGACCTTGGAAGTGCCCCCAGCTCCAGGACTACTCACAGAAGTAACACAACTCCAGACATACCACTGACCTAACTATCCTCATCTGCAGCAGGAGCCCTTTATCGCTTGTACTCAGGAGAAGCCTCCCCACCCACCCCTTGGTATATCACTGGTAACAACTCATCTCGGCCATGTTTAATTTCACTTTTAATCCCACATTCAAAACTTTACAGCAGGGGTGTCAAACTCGTAATGACACATTGTCATCATGTGATGTATCACAACTTTTTTCCCTTCACTAAACTGGGGGTGGGCATGACCAGTGTGTGACACATCCAACCCAGGTGCCGTGAGTTTGACTCCCCTGCTTTACAGCATGGATTCACTTGAACTTGGAGAAATCAATCTAGAGACCATAGAAAAGGAAGGATATAGCTGAGTAACATCAGAATATTTTGGCAATCAAACTCTTAAATGTGTAAAGAAATCTTCAGAGGGTTATAAACAAGATAGATCATTTCAGGATAATTTCAGCTGGTGAAGCAGAAGAGTTGCAGTAGCAGTTTCTGTCCTGAGTAAGAGAAACAGAAATCTCCCCCAAACATTCCTGTGGTGGTACATAATATCAAAAGCCACTTAAAAAATCAGAAGTATCAAGTTTGTACTTCCACAGTTAATTTTTCAGCATAGATCAGGGTAATGAAGATTACTTCCATGATAAATCTTAACTAGGATCAATTCAAAAAGAATCAAGATCAAAAGTTGCACATCATCTACTAACTCCTAGAACAGCAGCCTCTTTTTTATTGAATAGAATATTGGACCCCAAAAAATAATTGCTAAAATCAGAACCAAAGCTGCTTTCTTAAACAAGGGCTTTACAAGGGCTTTTAAATTGGAGGAAACCTGAGGAATTTGGTTAGTTCAGCAGGTTGTAGTACTCAGCTGACATACATTAATTTAGAAAGTTAAACAGGGTTGGACCTGGTTGAAATATTGAAATTCCATGATTATAGGGAATACTTAAAAGCCAGAATGCTATTTTTCTAAGGCAAACTGGGGAAGGATCCAATGTCTTAACAGTGGCACAAATTAGTTCCCTCATATTATCCATTTATTCAGGAGAGAAACTATAAAATTGACACAGTGTGATGTTATTAGATTATGTGATAGGGCCTCTAATTATAGTATTAGTGACATCAAGTGCAGCATAAATCTGATTGATCTTACCTATGGTTTAAAGTGTTCCCAATGGAGCTCACCAGGAAATATTTATAAATATAAATACAAACATGGGTATCACCTTAAGATCAAAACAGCTTGCAGCGTCTAATCAACCTTAACTGCTCAAGAAAGATAAGCCGGATTATATCTGTCGTTCTTGATTTAGAGACACAAAAGCAAAATCCTAAAGTGAAAGACTAAATAGCTTAGTTGGAAAGGCACCTCAGAAGAGGAACATGTATTTACTTGATATCAAACCTCTCTTCAGAAAAAAATTAACTTAGCATCTACAGAGAAGACTAACTATGCAGATGACAAGTTGTCTTCTGATACTTCAGCACCTGGGCAAGAGCCATTCTTCTACTTCCCTCCAGAGGAGACTGAAACAAATTTTCTATCACCCAAGAAAAATCATGAGGCCCTTTCATACACAGGCTTCATTCAGTGTATCAAAATGAGCTCCTGCAAAACTGTTTAATTCTTTTTCCCACATACACAAGTTGTCTGTATTTCAGCCTAGTTCTTAGAAAAATGAAAGTATGATAAACTATTTGCACTAGAGTAAGATAAATAGGCAACAGCTGAAATGTGAGTCCTGGCACCAGAGGGCTTTTGCCAACAGACCAAGAAAAAGTGAACAACTTAAGCAGGAATGAAATTACATGCCTCGTCTGTCTGCACTATGTAAGAATTTGAAGCCAACAAGCCCTGAATGATAGATCAAGTGATTCATCACTGTAAGGGACATTGCACAATGAAAATACTTGATGTTCTGAAAGATATGTAGCACATTGTCAACTGTCTTGAGTAATATTGTACCACTTTGTGGAATTCAATTACACACGCCTCAAAAGTCGTTAAATACCACAGTTGTTTCTTCATTCAGCCTTCCTGAACCTAGATTTTTTTCAGCAGATTAAAATGCTCATAGACAAGGTGCTGTTTAACAATTTGCACTTGAGCACCCAGCTCCTTAGAAGGAAACTGAGAGGATTATACCAATCTTCAGTTTTAACAGTTTGTCCCCAAAGAAGAATTATTATGACAGATTTCCATCTAGGCATTTTACTAGAGACAAAAAGGAGGGAAAACCCATGTCATATGTAAAAGCCACTTTTTAAGGAATAACATTTATCAAATAGATTGTGTTCTGTGAGACTTGACTGTGGGGACTTGGTCAGAAATCTGAGAATTATTATGGAAGGAGGAGTGGAAAGTGGAAAATCAATTTCATAGCTCCAAAGGAAGCAGCATTCATAGTACTGGGATTGAGTGTCTTGTAGCCATAGTAACACTGATTCCTAAACAGGGATCATCCTACTCAATTTATCAGGAGTAGAGATCAACCCTGACTGCTCTTTAGAAGGCCAGATCCTGAAGATGAAACTTGAATACTTTGGCCACCAAATGAGAAG
>JANHFQ010001476.1:0-12381 GCA_032468035.1 Aparallactus werneri
AATGGTGGTGTGCCTCATGATTTTTTTCATGAAACAAGTGTGCCTTTGCCCAAAAAAGGTTGAAAAACACTGATCTACGAGATCATTTCTGCCCAACTTGTATTTGGTGTTCTGATTATTTTTGCCAATGTGGAGGACAGAACATTTATTAGATGAGATTTGGAGTTGCCAAATGCATGACCATTCGGACACATAGTCAAAGTCGCTTTGTAGGGCAGCAGCATTGTCAATGATGTTAAATAATTTTGCATCATCAGCAAAGAGGACACAGCTGCTTTTAATAAGATCGCATATGTCATTGATGTAAACCCAGATGGACATTTCTTCCAACCAGTAAATGCCACAATCATGCATTTGCATCCTGATGTCTTATGATGTACACACTCCCTCTCACCTCTAAATTAATACAACAAAGCCATCTTCTTTTTTTAAAAAAAACTCTTTGGAATTCTCCAACTTATCCAAACACAGGGACCTATTTTCCTTTATTTTTTGCAAAGCAAAAACATCAGGAAACTAGAAAGGAAAATGTGGTCAATTTTAATGTTTCTTTTGAAGCTTGAGAACACAGATACAACTGGCAACAGGATTCAGATATCATCTTTGACTATCTCCTGCTAGGCAGGCAAGTTGCCTCTTTTTAAAATTAATTTTCTGCATGAATTTTGTATCAGATGCAAGTGATGCTAAGCAGCATTCAAATGTGACTCAACAGAGTTAAGATTTATACAGCTTCTTGGTACCCCTCAGGTAGTTAACACACAAAACTGTTCTTTGGATTACCAGAATAGACCCATCATAGCAGGGGAAGAATAAATTAGCCTTCCAGAAACACAGATAACAACATTATATGAGCTTTACAAAAATAAGTGAAACTTTTCCCCCTTGTGTTGACCACAAGTAATAGCAACATGAGGTTGTAACAATATTTATTTTTAACTAAATATTAAATCTTAAGATGTAACAGTTATGGTTTTCAGTGTTTATCAGGACAAGAAATTAAATCTTCTTTCCCTAGCCGTGAATCTTAGGGAGAAATATCCTTTATACATCACTTTAAAACTTAAGGCATACTAATTAGACATTTCACGTATTATTTCAAGAAGAAAAGATGCATTTTTATTTAAACCTTGCTAAAGATAGAAAAGTCTCTTTTCTAACAGGCCCAGTTCTGATACAAATACATTTTTCTGCACCATTGATATGACATGCAATTAATCTAAGGTTATATTTTTAAATCCACTTTTAATTTCCTAGACAAAAATACTTTTTTGCTCCATAATTTTCTCATGGCATTCTTTACCTCCTGGTTTCTCAAGGTGTAAATTAATGGATTGAGCATAGGAGTTATAATAGTATAGAAAACAGCCACACTTTTGTCTTCTGAGAATGTGGTTGAAGGCCTCATGTAAAGGAAGATGCAGGGGCCAAAAAACAGAATCACAACTGTGATGTGAGAGCCACAGGTGGAAAGAGCCTTGAGACAGCCTTCAGAAGAACGAGTTCTGATTGTGAGTAGGATGAAAATGTAAGAAACAGTCAACACAATAAAACAACTGAGGGAAATCATGCCACTGTTGGCAATGACAATAAGTCCAGTAATGTAGGTATCAGCGCAGGCTAATTTCAATAAAGGATGAACATCACAAAAATAGTGGTCAATTTCATTAGGCCCACAGAAAGGTAACTGTGTAGTAAGAAGTGTCTGGACCATTGAATGTACAAATCCACCCAGCCATGACATAAACACCATCCAACTGCAGACCCTCTTGTTCATAATAGTGGTATAATGGAGAGGCTTGGCGATTGCAATGTATCGGTCATATGCCATTAGTGTGAGAATAAAAATTTCAGTACAACCAAAAAAGTGAACCCCAAAAAGTTGTGCTATGCAACCAACAAAAGAGATGCTTTTCTTCTTCACAAGGAAGTCTGCTATCAGTTTGGGAGCAGTGACAGAGGAGTAACAGATATCTATGAAGGAAACATAACTGAGAAAGAAATACATTGGAGAAATCAGGAGGCGACTGCTCTTGATTGTGACTATGATCAGTAGATTCCCCAGCAGAATTGCCATGTAGAAGATCAAAAACAGACCAAAGCAGACTTTCTGTAACTCTTGATCCTGAATAAGCCCCAGCAAGATGAATTCAGATACATTATTTTGGTTCTCCATATTCTCAAAGCTAGATAACGCATTACAGCATATCATATAAAATTAGAAATACTGGTGGTTAAAGTTTTAGCGGGGGTTTTTTTACCCAAAAAATGTATACACACCAACGCAGACTGAAAAATGTCTTGAATTCGATGTTCTCACGGTCCTGATTCCTTCATATGCAAGGAATGTTTACCTTAAAATTTAATTAAGATAAACAATTGTCAGAAATTTAATGTGTGTTCAGCAAATCAGGGAAGTCACTTTAGGAAGTACTGAAGCACAGCAATATTATAGGACATTGGAGAAACTCTTTTTGAAAAAATAGTTTGTAACCTATACACATTTGTAAAGTCAAATTAGAAATTTGTAAAGCCAAATGTTTAAACATCAAATGCATTTTTTCAATGTTTAGTCAAACTTCATGTTAACCAATCATGGTTCCATTCAATTATACAAATAACCCTGTCAAAACCTTCACATTTCATAGATGCTCCAAAACCAGTTACTGGTTTTATAGAAAAGCATCCCTGAATGCCATTGGTGTTGTTTTGTTCTATTGGAATCAAATGTAAATCACAGCCAATGTCCTGATTTAGTCATCTAGCAGTGAAAAAAACTCATGACAAGAATATTTTTTTTTCAAATCTTGTTTTCCCTTTTTATACAGATTTCAGAATCTTTTTCAGACATTTGAGTTGTAATATACTACTAGATAGGAAGGCACTCAAATATTGGAATACTGTCTCTTGCTTCCCTTTTTGTTCTTTCCAATTGAACAAAATCTGTTCAGTGGGCAATTTGGTGCCCACTGGCTTAAATGAAGCAGTAAGGCATACTGTGCCTAGGATGTAAACATTTAGACAAGCACTAAATGGCATTAAAGTTGTTGCTATATAATGATCATCTGGATTTCTACATTCCTTCTCTTGTTTCTAAGACAGTAGAAGTTTAAATACTGTATTGGCGTACATGCAATTAGCCTCTACAACTTAAATGAGCTTGTTCTACTACTGTAAAATCAAAATCAAAAGAGAGTTCAGATGGGAATATGAACAGCATTTGTGTTATAGATGGTATGAGAATATGGAAAACTACAAGAATATTATATATATAACCAGCATGTTTTCCCTTGCTTTCAAAGCCTCCTACAGTGGCTAACCTGGATGCGGCATGTTAAACAAGGCACCAATAGAAGAGAATGTATGCTCAGAGTTGAACTGTGGAATCCTTGGTGTTGTCTGATCCTGGTTTTTTGCTTGCAGACATTTTGTCACCACCCATCTTCAGTAGCACTGAACAATGAATTGTCTACAAGCAAACAACCAAGATCAGGAATCACTCAAGACACATACGTAGAAAATGTTACCTAACAGTAATTCATATTTTTGCAGGCCAGTATTGTAGCTATGTTCACTCTTTCCCTTCCAGATGGTTAGCTTACGCTGCAACTCCTCCCTAATGTTTTCATTCAGCTAGGAATTTTAAGCCGCATTTATTTGGTAATCAGTAGAATAGCTCCTAGTACTCTGGGGAGGAAAACCAAATTGTACATGATAAATTATGACTATTTTTAATTTAGATTTCAGAAACACGTTGGAAGTAATTGCACAACAAGCGTATTTCTCAATAGCATATACTGTATATGCCATAAAGTAAGTCTTAAAACTTTGAAACCAGGTAGAATTTGCACTTTTATAGAACAGAGTAACTCAAATCTACACACTGTCAGTTATAGCCAATGTCCATTATTTATTACCTGATTGGTTGAAGCCTCTTTAGTCTACAGGATCTTCCAGCTCTATCAAAGATGCCCTCCGATTTTTGCTTTCTCTCTCTCTCT
Source organism: Aparallactus werneri (assembly GCA_032468035.1). NCBI lineage: Eukaryota > Metazoa > Chordata > Lepidosauria > Squamata > Lamprophiidae > Aparallactus > Aparallactus werneri. Next base: position 4,002 of record JANHFQ010001476.1, read on the forward strand.
CTCTCTCTCTCTCTCTCTCTCTCTCTCTCTCTCTCTCTCTCTCAACCAGAAGAGTTTCCATGAAGCTCTTCAATAAATAAGGCTTCAAATGCTCTGTAATTCTGCCTATCTACATCTTTCCTGATTCTGTAAGCCATAGTATCCTTTCTTCAGCTGCCCACTATATAAGAAAAGCACAAATGAAACCAATGGCATAGCATTGTTCTCTCTCTCCACCAAAAGAACTTGCTTGTACAGGTTATTTCTCTTGCGTTATTAAGAACTATGAAATGAAATGTTTAAATAGATTCTACCATTACATCACTGATCCAGTTAACAGCCTCCCAGAAGTATTTCAATCTTTCCCAAAAGAAAATAAATGCTAAACTATGAGTTTTTTTAACCCTACAACTCAATCCAATTTATTTTGTAGTTGTTAATTAGCACCTGTTTAAAGTGAAGTTTTATAGCAGTCTTCTTCAACCTCCAGATATGTAAGAACTTGTAGGTCACCTAGTCCAACCCCTGCCCAAGCAGGATAATTGCCTCTACCTAGGATCAAACTCACAGCCTCGTGATTGTGAGGCAAGAGCTCTACCTCTAGGCCATCTCTCTGGGTGTTTGGGAAAGGCTTAATATTTGTTCAGAAATTATGTTTTTTAAATATTAAAGCATGCTCCTAACAGAAGAGTTAAAAGCCAGGCACTACATGGATGAGTTGTGGAAGGCAACATCTGTGACAGTTAGTTTGGTCCTCATGACAATATGTCTTTAAACATTGTTGCATGCTGTGGAATTGAACCCATGGAAAACTGGCTCCAACATATCTTCTGACCACTGAACTGAACAACTGAACAACTGAACAACTGAAAAAGCCCACATTTTTTCCTTACAGGTGTCCATGGAAATGTGCAAAAATATGTACATAATAAGAAACACAAAGTAATTAAAGAGGATGCAAGAAGAAGGAAGAGGAATACTGGAATTTAATGGAAAAAATCCAAGGATCTGAAGTTCTATTCCCACAATTATTAATCTTCAAAGTCACAAGGCAATCCAATTTCAAGGATTCACCCATACCTGTAATCCAAATCGAAATTGTTGTAAAAGAAAACAAATGTAGGTGATTACTAGACTTTTAACACTTTTACCCTGCTCCAAGAAATGCACCCAAATTTCCCCCAAAAAAACTTGCAGGGGGAAAAAACTGCAGAATGTCAGCATGGCAGATACAATGAGGTAGAAATTACGATTGCAGGTTAATGTGACAGATTTTTATTGACTGATCCAATTCTTCTCCTTTCTCTTTCTCCCCTAGTTATTTCTTCCTAGCATGGGTGTTGAAATTTAGAAAGAAGTGGAATGTGTATAGTACCAAATAGGTTCTCAATGAAAACCCTGCAAATGTCCCCAAAAAAATAATGATTTGGGATCTTTCTTTGAGGTTAATTTTGGAAATGGAGGTGGTCTGTCTTTCACTCATATTATCATCCTTAAAGCTTTCTAGAAGAAAAAAAAGAAAACTTTGGTCCCCAAGAAATTATATCTATATACATTTGTATTATATGTAGTTTGTTAGTGTTCGTCTTATTCTTTTTCTATGTTTTTTCTTTTCTTTTTGTTATTTAATATTTTAAATACTAAAAATTATTTTTTTAAAAAAAGAAATTATATCAATTATTTATTGGAGATGAAGCCTTCCAGATAGTTCGGGGGCTGAATGTACCCACTATCATTCAAAAATTGCCTACTGTCATGGCCAAACATAAGCAGATCATCATGACTGGACACTTCTTAATGATACAGCCACTAATAGGAGAGAGACAATAATATGCCAGTGGCTTTTTACTTCTGGACTCTTAGTACTATATTTAGTACAATGGTAGATACCCTGAGTCTACGATTTCTGGGCTAACCTGAAAACAATAGTTTCTGATTCCTGATATTTTTTTTCTTTTGAACCAATAACCAGACTGACCCAGACTCATTGGAAACTTGGAAATTGGTTGGGTTTGTATCTTCCTTCAGTAGAGATTTATTTTACAGAAGGAAAGCATAGAATTCAATCTGCCTCATTTTTTTTTCTATTTTTTATAAAGCTTGTTTCTGGCTGGGCTTCTTGTGTTTTCTCCTCTTCCCAATCTTTGCACCATCTGAGGAAATGACTGGAAGAACTTTTCCCTTTCATTAGTCTGAGAAAAGGAAATAAATGCCTCTTTCTCCCATTTTCCTCAACTGCTGCCTATTTTCTGATTGCCTCTTCTCTTCAGAGCTGCATTAGTTTGCGTCTTTATTTAAACTGCTGGGCATGGACTCTGTATATTCAGCTTCTTCCTCACAAGTTCTGTGGCAGCACAGCACCCAGGCAACCATCTTGCCTCCTGCCTGCATCTCTTCAAGCTCCTTTTGATTGGCAGTTGCAGATTGATTGGCAGATGGGTCATCCTGGTATGGAAGCTGACCAAACAGGGATGGGAAGGAAGGTACACTGGTGCCTATAAGCTAGTCTGTCCTTCCACATCATGATTACAAGTTTGACTGGGCTCCCACACCCTGGGCAGCTTTCATTATTTTAAAATATCTTGAAGGTATATCCAAGATCTCTTAGCCACTACAGATTAGCTGTTCTTTATTGCAAGGCCTTGTATAGCAGCAATGGGAACGTGTCTCCAAAGCAATTTGATAGCATGTCTTCTGTCAGTGTATGGATCTGGATCTTTTTTATGTCTGGCTGGTCAAACGACCCAATCCCTACAACTGCTCTCTCCACATCTACTTCAGCTTCATGCTTCCACTCTAGCAATAACCAAGAATTATTTCATTAACTAGCCAACCTTCCTAAAGCATCCAACTCATCAATGACTCTGGATGGCATAGAAAGTTCCAAACAACAGTCCAATATAAAAGTCAATAAATAAAAGAGGGGAAATATATGTCATGATGTGCTAATCTAATAGCAGCACACACTCCACCTTAACTCAAGGTTCTTATGAAGGAAAGCAGGCAGCTCCAGCACAGAGGTTGCTGCACAGCAGAGAGGCCGAAGAATAGCACAAAACCTCCAATTACTTTCAAAAGCTTAATATCAGTCCCAGGATCTCAGATCTACTTATCTGCAGCATAGGTTAGGAAACAATGTAGACATGGCCCTTGCTCACCTGTTGCTATAGATGCTCGGTGGGTAGTGAAATCCCCTGGGAATTGGAGGTCATTCCTAAAAGTCTTCCCTTTGAAAGAATGAATGAGACTTGGAAGATTGATGACAGCCTTATGAGGAACACCAGACAGAAAACACAATGAGATGAGCTAATTCTACTTTGTTAACAGGATCTTGTAAGTCTGAAAGTACTTCTATATCCTCATCCCCTCAACAGCCCCCAAACTAGGGCAGGCCTATTCTGACCCTCTGGTCCACCCACATTCCTGCTGCAGGCTCAGCTGCCTTTTATCTGATCGTTCTCTTGGTTGTGTCTCTTTGCCCTGTCTTCCAAGGTCATTCTCACATACTGTACCATTACAGTAATACTGTATATCTGATTTTGCATCTGCAAACTACAACGCCCTGTCCAGTTTGGCTACATTGTGAAAAATGCTCTTTTCAGCAATTAATGAGGCCTCAAGGATACAGGCAGCCCTTGTTTAACTACCAGTTGCTAAACAACAATTCAAAATTATGAGAGACAATGACCTGTCCTCAAAGTTACGACTGCCACTTCCCCCCAATGAACACACGATCACATTTCAGATATATGGCAACTGGTTCACATTTACAACCAGCATTCACAGTCATGCTACTTTGGTTGTTGTTTTTTGACATTTTTTGCCCATTAAGTGGACAACTGAGTTAAGAACCATCATTACTCAGGTCACATGGTGATCCACTTAACAATCAAAATTACTTACAAGCCAAATTCCAAGCTAAATTGTAATTATTGAGAATTCTGTCCCAAACCCAGCTGTATCTTTTGTGTAGTTGGTGACATGTTTCCTGGATATATTTGAGCTGGTCCTCTCAGCAAATGGGAATATCTATGTCAGAGTTAGAGAAATGTTATGCAATTTCCTCCTCAGCCCAGCCTTTTTTTTTACACTAATGTAGGAGAATCCCTGCATGGATGTAGATTCATAGACCTGTTGCTATTATGGTAAGGAAAAATAAAATAATTTGTTGCGGGGTGAGGATGATTCAAAACTGTGATCTCTTTAGTGTATTTATCCATATACCACAGGATATTTTTGCTGAACTAGTGGTAACTGTCTAGTCCTGTGCATGTATATGTCAGAATGTGGTTATTAGCAGGATTCCTCTTTGTTGGGGTGTCAAACTCAATTTCATTGAGGGCCACATCAGGGTTGTGTTTGACCTCAGGGGGGGCATGGTCAGGGTGTGCGTGGCCACAGGGGCCCTCCTGAGCTTCGTTTTCACTGGCAGAGGGTTGCAGGAGGCTGTCGCAGCTGAAAATGGGGCTCCATTTTTGCTGTCAGAGGTACCACAGGCCGGTCCTTCACTGTTTCCAATGCAGTCTCATCTTGCTATGCATTTCCATATCAGTGTGTGATGGTGTTGTTGTTTGAATATTTTCTGATCTGGATTTGAGCTTCCAAAAGATGACCTCCAATGTTGTATGGCCAAAATCAATTTGCAGTTTCACATACTTGCTAGAACCTATGCATATATCGAAATAAAGTTAATGAAGGAGAACTGTAAAAAATAATAAAATCCCGATGGGAAATCTTGAATGTTTTGTCAAACCAAATTTGATTCATTTGTTAACTTATTCCCTGCTACCAAATTATGTTCAATCCAGTGTTATATTGCTCTATAATCAAACCATCAAATGATTTACAACAAAATATAATGAAGTAAAATGCAAAGTCTCAGTGGAAGAACTATATTAAAAGCAGCATAATATATTGACCGGAGTAAAATAAAATATTCACAAAAAGATAGGCATCCTGTTTTAACTATTTCTATGCATGCTCTGTTTACATATTTCTTTTTCCACTTGAAAACATTTTTCTGCTCCATAATTTTTTAATGGCATTCTTTACCTCTGAATTTCTTAATGTGTAGATTAATGGGTTCAGCATTGGGGTGATAACTGTATAAAACAAAGCTACTGTCTTATCTTCTGAAAAGTTGCTGGAAGGGCGTATATAAGTAAAGGTACATGGTCCAAAAAATAAAATCACTACTGTGACATGGGAAGCACAAGTAGAAAGAGCCTTACGACGTCCTTCAGAAGAATGAGATCTCAAAGAGGCCAAGATTACAATATATGACACCACTAAGATGAGGAAGCAGCTTAAAGCAATCATCCCACTGTTTGCAACCACTATGATGCCAACTATATAGGTATCTGTACAGGCCAGTTTCAGTAGAGGGTGGACATCACAAAAATAATGGTCAATTTCATTGGGCCCACAAAAAGGAAGCCGGATGGTGAGAAATGTTTGCACCAAGGAGTGCAGAAACCCTCCAACCCAAGAAGCTGCTATCATCTGCCCACAGACTCGCCTAGTCATAATGGTGGTGTAGTGGAGTGGTTTGCAAATCGCGATGTACCGGTCATAGGCCATCACTGTAAGAATGAAGATCTCTGTGCAGCCAAAGAAATGGACGCCAAAGAGCTGAGCTATGCAGCCATTAAATGAGATGGTTTTTCTTTCCAGAAGAAAATTTGCAATCATTTTGGGAGCTGTGACTGAGGAATAGCAGATGTCCACAAAGGATAAGTAACTGAGGAAGTAATACATGGGAGACGTCAAGTGTGTGCTGAAGATTGTAGTGATTACTATAAGAAGGTTGCCCAGCACAATGATTAAATAGAAGAACAGAAACAGGACAAAGCATATTTTCTGTGTTTCTTCATTTTGCGTGAGGCCAAAGAGGATAAATTCAGTCACATTGTTTGTGTGGAATATCATGGATGGGAAGTCCATACCTAGATGATCTGCAAAACAGCATAAATATTGACTGACATAATTTATTAATATATATATTGATTATTTATATCTGATCTTACATGCCTAAAGGAATTGTGATAGATGTCTGAAGATACAGAGTACATACTAATCATTTCAGATGGCAGACTTGGGATCATATACTTGAATTCTTGATTGAGAGTCTATGCATAAATCAATAAACGTTCTCATAACACTTTTAAAAACAGTGGTGCATCAGGGGAAAGTACTTCATGCTCTTTTATTTTCTAGTTACTATTACCTTTTCTTAAAAAACCTGTTTCTTAAAAAACAAACAAACATGGGAAATTGATATGCATAAATTCCAGGGCTTCTTTTTGCAGCACTTCAGAATTCTATCCATCCATCTACCCTATCTACCCCATCCACCCATCCACTATATCTATCCCCATCATGCTATTGCCATTCAGGGTAGTAGTAATATTATGGAAAGCACAGAAAAAGAATCAGAAATAGTAACCCAAAGAAACGGAAGGAATGAGGACAGGGGAAGGAAAGAGAGGGAAGATAGTTTAATCAGTTTATAGTAACAACATGCATTATTCTTCTCCATAACCTTTCCGTTCTTGCAAAACATTCTCTGCTTCTATCACATCTATATTCACACATGATCTGTTTTGTTCTCTTCACCTCTTTCTGAGAATCAACTTCATCCAACTATAACTTTTTCATCTTTCCTTTCTCTTGATCTTGCTCCTTTGTGATATGATTCAGTCTCTTAAGTTATCTCTATATGACTAAATCTCTTCAACATACTTCTTCCATACTAAACATTGATGTTTGTATTCCATCCATATTCATTCAACACGAATCTATTCTTGACCCTATCTTCTTCTTTTATTACAAATACACTTACAAATTAAGAGCTCTGTTCCTATTGCATACAACTTATTCTCATGTCTTTCGTAATACACCCAATTCGCACTTCTATATAACAGAGTAGGGGAAAGCACACTCTCTCAAACAAGCATTGTTGCTTCTGTCAACAAACATTCCTTCCTTGCAACAAATCACATACCTCCCACCATGTTTATACCAATATTTGTAGCTCATAAAATTTTCAATTGTTTTCTCCTCTTTAGTAAACCATTCTACCAAGGGACACAAATTCATCAGCTTGCTGTATTTTTCTTCCATTTATGTATAACATTTTGCAAGCATTCACCAGTTTTCCTGTCAATTACAAATTAAATATCTTGATCTTTGATATACAGCTTTATGAGATCCTTACTTCTCATTTCATCATACAATTTATCTTACATTTAGTAAGATAATTCAAGGATTTCCGGTGGCAAGACAAGCATCAAGGACTGTCTTTTCGATCGTCAGCCCCAGCGATTCTATTAAAATCACGAAACAGCGCTAATCGGCTGTTCCACGGTTTGAAAACTTTCCCTTCGGGCGAAGAAGGGAAAGTGAGTAACTGGGTGGAGGTAGAGCTCCGCTAGAAACCCAAATTAATTAATTTGGGTTTCGAAGGGTGAGAGCTCCCATGGAACCTGAGTTATCTCCGGATTGAGGGACTCTTCTGTTTAAACAGAAAAAGACGCTGCAACCATCCCTGCTAATAATACGGATCATCAGATGAATTGAAAGCAGGCAAAACGGACCAGGAGTAATTGAAACAGCAAGTATTATACTTAGCTCTGGAATAATAAGTTTCTTTTGTTAAAGACTACTTCAAGTGAAAGGAAAATGGTGTCTGACTAAGCATCAGTAAAAAGTTGAAAAGTGAAAGTTAACTCCGAAAGGACGGGAAACGTGGTTTAATACCTTTTAAAATATTTGGACTGGGAGGAAAATTTGGAAAAAAACTGGAGAAACTTCAAAAGTACATCAAAGATTTAATTGAGAGAAGATTAAATCTATATCTATGAAAAAGAAACCCCCAAAAAAGTATGTTTGTATGTTGCTTATAGATATCCACACCCCTGCACCAATCTTCCCCAAAATTTAAACATAGGTTCCTTACCCTTGCGAAATCAGCACTGTCGGGGTCTCCAATCCGTGGGGTTCCTCTTTGCACCCCAAAAACAGGGCAAAGGAGACACCCCTCACAAACACTACAAAATCTGTACTACGCATGCATCTTTTCAAAATGAGGAACCACCAAACAAGACAATGCAGGAGCCTCTAGCCACATCATCCCAGCAGCGCCTGTGGGCTGTGGGCTGTAGGAGCAGGGAGCAATGCCAGCCAGCCAGGAGGAGCATCCCACTGGCTGGCCTTGCAGCACGGCCAGGATCAGAGCTGTGCCGGATGGCCGGGATCAGAGCTGTGCCAGGCAGATGGGATTAGAGCCGCACTGGGTGGCCAGGAGCACAGCAGTGCCAGGCAGCTGACAGCACAGCCGCGCTGAGTGGCCACAATCAGAGCTGTTCCAGGCAGCCAAGAGCAAAGCTGCTCTGGGCGGCCC
>JANHFQ010001478.1:42509-54649 GCA_032468035.1 Aparallactus werneri
ATGTCTTCGGACAACGCTGGCTCTTTGGCTTTGAAACGGAGATGAGCACCGCCCCCTAGAGTCGGAAATGACTAGCATGTATGTGCAAGGGAAACCTTTACCTTTACCTTTTAAAGGTCAAAAATGTTTTTCCAATTATACTGTGAAACAATTAATAGTGAATTAACTATTAAAATGGTTTCTGTTTCTAGAAAGAAATTGGTACTTTCAAGTGCTGTATAACCTTTGACACACACATACACAATTTATGTAGCACATTAAGCCTTAATGAGATTTATTTGGTTTATGGATTAACGTGATGCATGAACCATGCCAATTATATTTAACCACTTACTAAGACATGAGATTTAGTCATATGAAGAATGTTTCTACAATTCACTAAGGAAAATGGTGACAACTTCCGGAATAGCATATTATATGCGGTTCAAAATCTCCGTGTTGTATGTAATTTTACCATTAAATGGCATATTAAGGCTGCAGTGGTTTGGCTTCAATTCCAGAAAGGTGCTTCAGCCCAAATGAGTTGCAGAATCCAATGTAAAAGCAGCTTCATGTTTTCTTGGAATCATGTAGCTGCTGTACAGTCACAACATATATTTCATTTCTATCTAAAAAGCATGTCATTATGGGATTCTCTCTAATTGTAGACTAATTACTGCTAACCTAAACAAATGGATCAAGAAAAAAGAATCTAGTAAGCTTCTTACCTGCAAAAAGTTTTGTTTCCAAAGAAAAGAAATGGAAATCAGTTTTCTTGACTGAACTGGAAAAGGCATATAGAGCAGCAGATGACAAATCTGGACAAATATGTATGTTACAGGGTCACAATTCAGCATTCCTAAACAGTCCAATATGTGCAGAATGAGCCATCTTAGAAATTGAGATGGTACAGTTAAAATAGAAAACTATTTCTGATTGTTGACCTTGAAAAGGTTTTTAAAATAATAAATCTATGTTGTTTAAGATTTTAAAAATGACAAAAAGAAGAACTTGATAGTAAATAGTAAACATGTAGCTTAGGTGTCACAATACATTTTTATATCATGCTCTTTCTAAAGTCATTCACTCTCTTGTTTTCATTTTCCTCCATTTAGGATCTGCAATGGATACAAGGAAGCTTTTTGTGAACTTTGCCCTTTGCTTAGCATTCTTTCTGGCTTGTGAGGGGAATTCGGAGAAAGGCAATGGATCCCTTTTACACTTTACCTATCCTCTTTATAACACTTCAATCTATGAAAACTCAGCACCCAAAACTTACATGGAGAACTATGTCAAAATGGGTATATACATCACAGACCCAGCATGGGATATCAAATATCAAATAGTTTCTGGGGACACTAGTGGTCTCTTTAAAGCTGAAGAATATATTGTTGGAGATTTCTGTTTTTTGAGAATTAGAACCAGAAGTGGTAACACTGACCGGTTGAACAGGGAGTTCAAAGACAAGTATCTTTTAATAATCTATGCCACAGAGAAAACATTTGCCTACGAGACATGGGCCAAAGTGCAGGTCCAAATTCTTGACAGAAATGACCTAAAGCCTCTATTCTCACCCCCTTCTTATAAAGTGACAGTTGAAGAAGACACACCTCCGAAAACCACAATTGGTTTGGTCAGTGCCACAGATGCTGATATTGGCCAGAATGCAGAATTCTATTATACGCTAAGTACAAGGTCACAATTATTTACCATTCATCCCACCAGTGGCATAATCATGAGTGCAGTGAGACTGAATGCTACCCACAGAGGGAAGCACCAGTTGAAGGCCTTGGCTGTGGACAGAATGACGAAGATCTCTGAAGGAAATGGTTTTGGAAATATGGCCAGCCTTACCATCCTGGTGGAACCATCTACCAGGAAACCCCCTGTTATTGCTTCAGTGAAGCCAGTTGATTCTGCTGAAGATCTCCTCTATGCTACTTTAAGTGTAAAAACTGATGGCTCAGGAGCAGGGGTAGATTCTGTTGATATTGTGGATGGAGACCCAAGAGGGCATTTCAGAGCCATAAGATCATACTTGGGAAGTAATGACTTCATGATAGTGTCAGACAAAGAGATCAATTGGAGCAACAGTCCACTTGGTTTCAATCTCAGCTTGCAGGCTAAAGACAAGAACAAGCCACCTCTTTTTTCCCAGACTGTATTTGTTCAAATACAACCTTCTAAATATACCTCTGCCAAATTTGAAAAAGATAGTTATCAAGTCCAACTCAATGAATTTGTGCCCCCTGGAAGTCATGTTACCATGGTTCAAATTACTCCAGTTCTCCAAAATGTAAAATATATGCTGAAACCAAGTTCTGATAGCATTAACTTTGAAATCAATCCACAAACTGGTCTGATAACTACAGCAAAAAGAATAGATTTCCATGAACAGTCTCATTTTGAACTTGAAGTTACAGCCACCTATAGACACCTTTCTACCACTGTTATTGTTGATGTTGTTGATTGCAACAATCATGCTCCTAGATTCACCCAATCTTCATACCTCAGTAATTTTGATGAAAATCTGCCTCCTGGCTCAAGTGTCCACTCAGTAAAGGCTACAGATAGTGATAGTGGGGAGAACCGCTTTGTTACATACAACATAGCCAACCAGAGAACTGTTCCATTTGTTATTGACCCATTTACCGGTGTTGTATCTACTACTAAATTAATGGATTATGAATTAATGCAGAGGTGGTATTATTTGCGTATCTGGGCATCAGATTCAGGATCTCCTTTTCATCATCAGACTGAAGTTTATGTTTCTCTCATTCTGAATAACCTAAATGATAATGTGCCAGTATTTGAGAAGATTAACTGCAACGGAAGCATTCCATGGGATTTACCTATTGGGCACTCCGTGTTCACAGTTTCAGCCATTGATAGGGATGAACTAAATCCCATAAAATATGAAATCAAGTCTGGCAATGAAGGACAGTTTTTTGAATTGAATCCTGTGTCTGGTGTTATTTCCCTTAGAACACATTTCAAGGATTTCCAGTACCAGTCACTCCTACCGATCTCCTATGCTCTCAAAATTAGTGCTACTGATGGAAATAATTCTGCATCCCCAGCATATATAAATATTACTGTGGTCAAGCAAGAAACTCCTCTCTCTTTTCAATGTGAGGAAACGGGGGTGCTCAAGGAACTGGCTAACACCATAATCCATTTTGCTGACTCCCCATCTCCAGACCATCAGGATGAAGATTCCTCCTTGAATACATATCTTATAAACCACCATGCACCACAGTTTGATGACACCTTTCCACAGTCTATTGATATACTGGAGACAACCCCAGTTAACTCTGCCATTGTTCAGTTGAGAGCAATAGACAGAGATGTTGGCTTTAGTGGAAAGATGGTCTATGTCATCTCTTCAGGAAATGAGGAGAGCTGTTTTGATATTGACATAGAAACAGGTCTGCTGCTGGTACTTTCTCCTTTGGACCATGAAAGAACACGTTTCTATGTACTTAACATCACAGTATATGATCTCGGCAGTCCTCCGAAGTCAACATGGAAATTATTAGCTGTGGATGTTCTAGATGCAAATGATAATGCACCTACATTTTTGCAAAGCACATATTTAATAACTATACCAGAAGACATAAGAATGGGTACAACAGTTGCTGTGTTGACAGCTAATGATGCTGATACAAATGACAACAGCAGAGTGAAATATTCCTTTCTCACACACAGTGATAAATTTGCTATCAACAGTGTTACTGGAGAAGTAGTAATGACTGCTACTCTTGATAGAGAATTGGAGCCTCAGTACATATTAAAAGTTGAAGCCAGAGACCAGCCACAAAAGGGTCATCAACTCTTTGCAATTGCTGATCTGGTTATTTCTTTGGAAGATGTAAACGACAATTCTCCATACTGTATCCCAACCTTGAACAAGATGAATATTCCTGAGGATTTGCCTTTGGGGACCACTCTGCTCTTCCTGGAAGCCTTTGATCCAGATATTACCTCTGAAGGAGAGCTGAAATACAGTCTGATCAGTGATCATGAAAATACGTACCATCTGAATGAATTTACAGGGTCTTTAACATTGGAAACAGAATTGGATTATGAAAAAATGGACTTTTATAATCTCTCTGTGAAGATCAGTGATGCTGGGAAGCCCTATTCTCTCTCTTCTCTCTGCTACATTGAGATAAATGTTTTGGACATTAATGAAAATCTGCACTCTCCTTCCTTTGATTCTTTTGTGTATGAAGGATCAGTGAAAGAAAACAGCCAAGAAGGAACACCTGTGATGAGAGTAGTAGCTCAAGATGGTGATCGAGGAAAAGATGGACAAATCCAATATTTCATCAGAGAGGGATCTGGCATGGCTCTCTTCAACATTGAAAATGACACAGGTAATAATGAGGTATTATAGGGGGAGAATAGAAGAAGAGTGGTCAAATAATAACTTATTATTTGATATAAGATTTTGATTTATCATTATTTTCTCTCGTATTAATCATCATAAGCCTTCTAGTATACAACAAATATTGCCTGCCTGTAACAAAAAATAATTCTGCAGGAGGCATACATTACTTGAATGCATGCTTCTTTGTAATATACTAACTAGAGTTAGTGGAAGGCTATATTGTATAAATTTCACAAATGAACACATTGCATTTTCAGATGGACCTGATTTTATAGTACATGTTTTCTTTACTTGTTTGTTTAATGATAAGATTGGATCAGTTACTGTATATAGCTTGCATTGTATTGGTTAGGATAGATTTACATCTGCAGAAACTGAAAATATAGTCATTATAAAGAAGAACAGTGCATTTCCATAGATTAAGTTGCTTTTCAAGAGTTCCAGAAGAGAAACTGCACTTTAATTCCCCCCCCCCCCAAAAAAAACCAACAACCTGTATTTAAGTTTGTTCTTGCCACTGGAAACCATATAATACTCTGTTTCTCTTAGGTCTTATTTTTACCGTGGGGCCACTTGACAGAGAATTGTGCTCTCATTATTGGTTGACAGTACTTGCTGTTGATAAAGGATCAGTCCCCCTGTCTTCTGTGGTTGAAATTTACATTGAAATCAATGACATCAATGATAATCCACCTCAGATGTCCAGACCTGTCTTTTATTCTTCTGTCTTGGAGAATTCACCAGCCAATACTTCCATCCTTCAAGTTGAAGCTGTTGATCCAGATACTGATTCACAGGGAAAACTGACTTTCCACATCATCAATGGAAACCATCAAGGGATGTTTGCTATTAATCCATTCTCTGGTAAGGTGCTACATCAGATTTTTTAAAGAAGACATATTTAGTGTATAAGCTGTGTGTTTTAGTTTCTCTTGCTTGCTATTTTGACATTCAAATATACAGTATGTTCATATTACTTGAAAAAAATGTATACTGTTTTTAGTTTAGATTTCTCTGATCATTGCAGAAGGAAGATTAATTAATACAAAAACAAAATCATTAGTGCTTACTACAACTTCCATTAAAATGAGGAGGTTGTTATCTCATATAATTGTAGGATATTGAGAAATAGTAATTAATCTTGATTAAATTTTTGTGTTACCCATATGCTGTTCTCCTGTAAAATATCTATTTGTGTCTGGCTTATTAAATTTAAGATAAATGTTAATATTGCATTTTCCTACCTTAGCACTGGTCAGATTTGTTTGAAGTGTAATTCCTACAGTTCATTTTTTCCCTTATGGACATTTTCATTTATGATGAGTTTGGTAGCTGCCTAGAGCCGTGATGACGAACCTATGGCACGCATGTTCAAAGTGGCACACAGAGCTATGTTGGCTGGCACCTGAGTCATCGCCCAGCTTGGCTCCACCACGCATGCTCCTTGTGCATGCAATATGGGGTGCGTCACGTGCACATGTGCAGGGGGTTGTGCACAGTGCATTATGGATGCAGGCGTGTGGGGGGGGGGTGCACGTGCACGTTCGGCACCTGAGGAGAAAAAGGTTCGCCATCACTGGCGTAGAGCCTTCAGGATTAGGTTTTATTGAAATGAAGAAAATAATTGAATAAAGTCAGCATTGATTTTATCTAAAAATTCTGAGAGTTGTACCCATATGGCATAACTCATATAGAGGGTTCCAGTCTGGAAAAAAAAACTGTTTGAGGTAGAGGTTAGCACCCTTATTCTGTGTCAGGACCTGTGACCGTGATAAACAACATTGTTTTCCTCTCCTTGTCTGCCTCATGGCTCACCAGTGGGAGGCATGTTGCTTTCCCATGCTAAGGAGGTTTTTCAGTTTCTTTCAATATTCTGAAGATGCAAATCATCTTGTAGTTGATTCTTAAACTTTTACTTGCTGAGTTGATCACAAAACAGTTCTGCACATATTTACTTTGCTTCAATTCTTGTTACCGGTAGTTGAAATGTCAATTATTGATGACACATAGATAATGGTTAAGCAATTTAGCATGTGGAATTTATTCTGCTATAATTTGGTTCTATACCTAATGCCATATGTTCTATCTTTAGATAGCAAAATAGCAATAGCACTTAGATTTATATACCGCTTATCAGGGCTTTACAGCCCTCCCTAAGCGGTTTATAGAGTCAGTATATTGCCCCCAACATTTTGGGTCCTCATTTTACCTACCTCGGAAGGATGGAAGGCTGAGTCAACCTTGAGCCTGGTAAGATTTGAACTGCCTAATTGCAGGCAGCTGGCAGCTAAGTGCTGCACTCTAAATACTGCACCCTACTCACTGCACCACCACGGCTCTATGATGCTTTAGATATCATGTGATGATCATACATGTGGGAACCAGACTGTTACCTAACATGATACAGGATACATTAGTTCAACTAATATAGTTCAAATGAACTATTACTGATTATACTGTGAATAAATTGTACAACTTGTAGAATTGTACAAGTGATCATCAAAACAGTGAATTCTTAGATTCCTTTTATTTCAGATTTCCCCATTTACAAGGAAAGAACATTATTTAACAAAGTTGGTATGCTTCTGTGCCAGCCTTTTCCTTCAATACTGACAACATTGCTTGTTTTTCCCCTCCACCAATATATGAAGGACATATCTACAACAAAGAGGCCATATTGCACCTGTTGAAAGGAGGGGTTGTGGAATCTTAAGATGTACCTATTACATGCAATGTGGGGGCAAAGAAAGAAGTCATGGTGCTGTCTAATGGAACTGCTTTTATCACAAGGGGGATTCTGTACTATAGAATGCTGGCTATCATTCTGCAAACTCTGATAATCCATTGAAATGAATTTGTGAAAATAAAAAAGAGAAAGCTGTCTGCATCTGTTTGAAACCTGATACTACACTTGTAACAGTATCTGGAGGGTCATCCAGAGCATACTCAGCTCTATTTCCCCCTCCCCCAAAGTGCATTTCCAGCTATTGGATATAGCCTCATTTTTTGCCTATTTTAGCTACTAAGATCTGAAAGAAGTGGACTGATCTAGAATGTTGGGAATGCCTCCTTATATCAGGAATCCATTCTCTCTGTGTCAAAAGAGATGGTGGTATTTATTTAAAGATAATTTGCAAGTATCCATTTTTCATCAAGGTATTTGAGAGGTCAGTCAATTTTATGCATTTGTTTGGATTATCCAAATTATTGTAGGGGCTCGGGGTTGGGAGTGGGGGGCACTGTCTTGTGGTGGTTCGCCTCCTATCTCTTGGGTCACTCACAGGCAGTGTTGGTAGGAGAACAGAGATCGGACCTGAGGCCCCTACTATGTGGGGTGCCTCAGGACTCGGTCCTCTCACCTCTCCTATTTAACTCTCCTATTCATCTACATGAAGCCACTGGGTGAAATCAACTGATGGTATGGGGTGGGGTACCATCAGTACGCTGATGATACCCAATTGTACATCTCTAACTTGGACCGGACTAATGATGCCGTTGAGTGACGTCTCGGTGCCTGGAGGCTGTGGGGATCTGGATGGGGACAAACAGGCTCAGGCTCAACCCCAACAAGACTGAGTGGCTTTGGGTACCATCCTCCTGAGGTCCAGTTGAATGGCCATTATTGATTCTGAGCGGGGAGACATTGACCCCCTCAGAATGGGTGTGCAACTTGGGTGTCCTCCTGGATCCACAGCTGCAATTGGAACTTCATTTGGCAGCTGTGGCCAGGGGGACCTTTGCATAGGTGTGCCTAGTGCACCAATTGCACCCCTTCCTGGACCAGGAGGCTCTTCTCAAAGTCACATATGTCCTAATCAACTCAAGGTTAGATTACTGTAATGCGCTCTACATGGGGCTGCCCTTGAAAAACATTCGTAAGCTTCAACTGGTCCAGAATGCAGCCACACAGGCAATTATGGATGTACCTCGGTATACCCATATAACACCACTCCTGCGCAAGCTGCACTGGCTCCCAGTGGGCTTCCGGGTGCAAATCAAGGTGCTGGTTATGACCCTTAAAGCCCTAAATGGCTTAGGATCAGGTTACTTTTGACACCACCTCCTACCATCGTATGCCTCCCAGCGCCCCGTTAGAGCCCACAGGGTTGGCCTCCTGCGGGTCCTGTCAGCTAAACAATGTCAGCTGGTGGGCCCATGGAGAACAGCCTTCTTGGTGGCTGTGCTGACCCTCTGGAACCAACTGCCCCTAGGGATTTGGATCATCCCTTACCTGTTGGCCTTCCACCAAGCTGTTAAGACCTGGCTATGCCAACAGGCTTGGGGTCAATTATTCCAACCGAGAGGAGGGTTTTAATATTTTTAATTGTATTATCTCTTGTTGTAATTGTTTAAGCCACCCAGAGACCTGTGGGAGTTAGCGGCCTCAAAATTTTAATAACAACAACAACAACAACAACAACAACAACAACAACAATAATTGTAATGGGTTTCAGCCCTGCATTTTAGCCCCAGACTATCTGGGGCATCAGATCACGTGCTCTGGAGTTGATTCTATTAATCTTCCTGAATATAACTCTGATCATGGTATCCTGTAGAAGATGCTGAGTGAGGTCAGTTGTGGGTCTGGGCTGGGTGCCATTAATATGCTGATGATATGCAAATCTATTTCCTTCTGACATCTGAGTTAAATGAGGTGATGCAGGTCTTTAACTAGGCTCTAGAAGAGCCACAGTGGTTCAGTGGTTAGAATGCAGTACTGCAGGCTACTTCTGCTGACTACCAACTGCCTCCAATTTGGCAGTTCAAATCTCACCAGGCTCAAGTTTGCTTCAGCCTTCCTGTCAGGGTTCTAAGAAAACTCCCCATATCTATTCATCACTCAGAGACAAAGTCCATCCAAGTAAGAATTTATTAATGAAGTCATGATCAAACTTCTTTCTGTTGGAAGCCATTCCTCCAACCACTCCCATCCAGGTGCAGGCTGCAATGCCCTTGAACTTCAAAAAGAATGTTGTTGAGTCTAATCTACTTCTCACTAAGAAATTCCCCCCTCCCACATTCCCAGGCTTTAACTGTGGCAACCTTGAAGCTTCTAAGACAATATGAATATATGGCTTCCAAGGCTGACATTTCCATCCTTCTGCCAGTAAAATGAGATCCCAGATTGTTGGGGGCAATATGCTGACTCTATAAACTGCTTAGAGAGGGCTGTAAAACACTGTGAAGTGGTATATAAGTCTAAGTGCTATTGCTAGAAGCTATAATAGGTTGGTTAAGGACCAATAAACTGAAGTTGACTCCAATAGATTGAAGTTCTGGCTTTGCCTGTTCCAGTAATTAGAACTCCTAATAAACGGATCAGTTTATGCTCCCATTAACTTCAGATTAAAACTACCAAAAGATGCTGAACAAAGTTATTTCTTGACAACGATTCAGAAACTAACTAATGCAGAATGATCTCCCAGGCAGTCTGAATTTCCAGTTCCTTTCTTTTTATAAGTTAAGCACTTAGGTTAGCTTCTTGTTTTCCTATATTGTCTTTCAATTTCCTGGATTTGTATTGTATTTTCCGACAACCTCTTTCATTGGGTACTTCTTGTTTATTTTATTTTTCAATTAAAATTCACAGCTATGGCTGATAAAATAGTTTAATTTATTGATGAAATTATTCTTTGTTAGACATCTCTTTAACTAAAACATATTCACTCGTTACAGTTTGTAAACTGTCTTTTTTCCTATCCACATAATTTGTTTTACTGCAGCAAATGTCAACAATGCTATTTGTAAACAGTACTTTGCAAATCATTTGTTTTAGAATTGAGTTTCAGTCAGTTCTAGAAGGTGATAGTAATGAAATTTTATTTAGTTTTTTAAGAGGAGAAGAAAAAAGTGACTGGTTTCAGAATTTGAAGAAACAAAAAGTGATGCAATATGAAGTATACCTTTTAGTGAACTAAAAACCTTTATTCCATTCTTTTTTCCTCTTCTCCTATCCTAACCATCTGTATTTTGAGTCTATTGCACATTATAACTCAACTGTTTCTCTGTTTGCTTTTTATCTACTGAAGGATTTTGTAATTCTTGTGATTTACCTAAGCTTATTAAAACTTTCCTTCTGATTTTAATGAAAACATTTTGGCTGCAACCAGAACTTTCCTGTGTGAATGTTATAGATCAGTGTTGGTGAACCTATAGAACGTGTGCCAGAAGTGGCACACAGAGGCATTCCTCCCGGCACAGGTGAGGGCTGGAACTTGGCCCTCCCACCTGCCCATGCACAATAGGATCCCTTTTGGCTTCTTCAGAAGCACAGTTGATCACGTTAATTAGCTGTGTTTCTGGCTTGGGATCGCGCAGGCATGCGTGGGGGGTTGCATGCGTGGGGGCGAGGAGTGCGGGGGGATGTGTGTGCATGTATGAGGGTTTGTGCGCACATGCATGGTGGTCACACGTGCACATGGGGATCACGCATGGGGAGTGTGCACACATGCGCATGGGGTCGCATGCGGGTGTGTGTGCAGGGGGCCTCAAAAGGTTCACCACCATTGTTATAGATGATGTGTCTATGCATATATTTTCCAATCCCCCCATTTTAATGCATATCTTTTATATTAATCATGTTTACTTAATTAAAATGTTACTGTATTTTGATTATTTTTATTTTCAGATTTATGCACTGTTTTGAATTGATTATGTGATATGAAATATTAAAGAGCCACACTGGGAAAACGAATTTGCTGGTAGTTTCAGGCAGGGGTGGGTTTCTACCGGTTCGGCCCAGTTTAAGCGAACTGGTTGTTCCGGTCAGGCTGGTTGGGCGAACCGGTTCAGTTGCTGATGAGTCGGTGACGATTTAGACCCGCCTGCCTGAACACTAATGTCACCTTTATTTTCTGCTTTTCAAACTCAGCTGATTGGCACAGCAGCACGGATTGGCGCACCTCAGCTGTGTTTTGGCAGAGCGGCTGTAGGAAAAAGTCAGTATTTGAATGGAACACGTGCATGCAGTGTGCGCAAAGCGCACACGAAGCAAATCGGTTGTTAGATCGGTTGAAACCCACCCCTGGTTTCAGGATATTGTGTAGGTAGCCTGACATTTTCTAAATGTTTCGGACTAATTACCGGTACTTGCTACTGCATGTTTGCATTGCAACTTTACTTGCCACTCAGTAAAGCAGAGGAAACTGACGTTTACCTGGAAAATACTCCAGGATACTCAACCCTTATCATGTTCAACGAGCAGAAACACAGAGAAATAAATGTTTAATAGGGAACAGGAAAGATGATTCCAGTGTATAAAATGCTGCCTTGAAAAGATTGAAGATTATTTGGATGATAGTAGCACTATAGTTAACAATTGTGAAATGGAGACAAATTATTGGCTGATATAGGATGGGATCATGTTTTTTTTCCCAATAAATAAAATGCTTACATTTTTCTTAACTGTAGTTATTTTGAGGAACAGGGATAATCTTACTACTCTTAACTCAAATACCCTTTCTAGTTTTTGAGATCTTTTGGTATAGTTTTTAACTATGTGTGAACTAAATAGAAAATGTGCCTCATGAATACATGACTCATGTCATGAATGCAGACTGACCCACAACCTGTTACCAGTGAACTGTAATAGGCTGTCCTTGTGTCCTTTGTTTCAACAATGTGTAGGTATGATACTGTGTGAATAAGTTAGCTATTAACAGCATGCATGTATTCATGAATATCTATATTCTTAGATAGATAGATAGATAGATAGATAGATAGATAGATAGATAGATAGATAGATAGATAGATAGATATAGATATAGAT